>SKCR01035028.1:0-17317 GCA_019454045.1 Zanthoxylum bungeanum
ACAAAATTACCAAGACATTAGGGTTATGCAATTTTCGGCCAAGCCTTCATTTGGGGAAAATTGAATCCAATCCAATTTCACGAAATTGATCACACACAATCTCAATTAAACATGTTCTAAGCATACTTAAACATCCAATTCAATTAAAACATGCTCAAACACATTTTACCCAATTTCAAGTTTCAAGTTCAACCTAAAGAATTGGGGAAAATTGATCTAATCCAATTTTCTTGAAATTGATCATGCACAACTTCAATTCAACCTCATTCAAGCATACTTCATCAAACAATTCAACCAAATCATGCCTAAATCGAGTTTGCCCAAATTAAAGTTTTGACCAACATAAGCAATTGGGGAAAATCAATCCAATCAATTTTTTGCCAAATTGATTACATATATCTCAAATTAGATCATATATAAACATTCTTACACAATCAATTTGTCAGAATCAAGCTAAAATCAAAAGCCCCAAATTTGCTCAAGAACCCTAATTCGGTTTTCATGCATCAAAAGCTCTGATACCATTGAAAGTGTTCAATCAAAGTCCCAAGGATCACAAATCAAGCATAAAAACCGCATATGAACACATCAAAGGAGGTGCGGAATATACTCACATGAATTTCGGTTTTGATGAAATGAAGAAGACAAGCCATTTCGTCCTCTCCCCAAGCTCACGGCAGTGGCTTCTCCTTGCAGTGGGCTGTGCGATTTTCTCCTCTTTGAACCTCCAAGAATCGGCCATGCATGAACTCCATTAAAGCTCCAAGCTTTGGAGATTCCATGCTCACAAACTCACTTCCCTATCACCTTTGTATCACTCAAGGTGTGTGCTAGCACTCATCATCTTCCATTTTGCTCTTCTCAATGCTCGGTCAAACCAGAACAAAAGGTGAAGAAATCGGCAGTGAGCCGAGAAGAAGAAGGGAAGAAGAAGAGGGGAAAAGAGAGAAACCGTGAATGTGCATGTAAGAGAGAGAAAAAGATTTTTAATAATATATATATTTTTATATTTCATTTACCAAGTAAAATAAATAAAAAAACATATATATATCTTTCTTTTTATTCAAAAGTCAAAAGTTAAAACAATAAAGCTTTCATCATTTCAACTTTTACTTTAAGTCACATCTCATATTCACTTTAACAAAGTGACATATTGTCAAGTCACATCACTCAAAGTGACAATTAATTTGACGATTGACGCGACTAGCGATTTGACGCTTGACGTGACTCGCGTGCCGCGCTCGAATTCGAAATGCGAATGCGCTCGCAATCACTCTCGGCTCGGGTTCGCTAATTCCAAATTAACGAATTTTCCGTCGCGTCGTAATTAAGTGATTACGCCTAGCGAATTCACTATTCACGTCGCTAACGAATTAATTCTAAATTAATTCGTTCGCCCGAATTAAAATCTAATTTTAATTCCGCGTCGAAATCCATTTCGATTAATATATCAAATATATTAATTTTATCGATTAATTCCAAATTAATCGTTCTCTCTCTTTAACGATATTTTATCCGAGATAAAATATCTCCGTATTAATCCCAGATTAATTTTCTCTCTCATCGAATTAATCCCAGATTAATTCTATCTCTCTCTTCTAATTAATCCCAGATTAATCAAAGTGCGAGTAATACGTCATCGGTGAATCTTCAGGAACCGACCCATGAGATCTCCGGATATGTTGGCAGTAAATACGATCGTCGGACTGTCCGAACACGTAAGTACCTCGTACTACGTTTATATCGATTTACAAGACAAGGTTGGCTTCTAGCAAAGCGCCATGCCTACCAATTCTCCAGAAATATTCTTACAGGAATATATAGATCTGTATCAAGAGTAGTATACCGTAGTATTGTGTATATCGGCCCAGTATCGGATAATCACGTGCTAGGGCTGGGGCTGGATAAGTGTCTGCCCCGTCCGAAGCACATGTCGGATGTCTGGTAACATAGTCTCTATAATCGGATATACATGACCTGGTCACAATATCCCGATTGGTTGCGCAACACTCAATAGCACTAGTACCATATCCTGCGTGACATCAACTCCAATATGACTGAAGTGACACTTCCGTCTCGACATCACACCCAATACACTACGACTCTCTGATAAACCAAAAGCGTCGGTGTACACAGAACCGGTTAAAGCCCTGTACCCCAAGACCAGAGTCTACCGATTATCGCAAGTATTAGCGATGCAAGTCTCAGGTTAAGACTATACACACCTACCTCGATTTCGGCCTCCCATAGACACATAGTCATAATACCAATGGGATTCCGAGGGGTCTATCCAGAGCGAAGCTGTTTCCCGTACCATCGGTGAAACACAACCTCCTATCGCACTTGCATAAGTATCCAATACTTATATATATGAGAACTATGCCGTTGTGCCCTCACAACGCGCACAAGTGCAATACTAGCCTATTCCGCATTATCGATGTCCAGTCTCGATAATACTTCGGCTAGGGATATTTAATGATTAATCCTTCGGGGATTGATACTGTCTCATATCATCTCAATCCAGGAACTAATCATATGGACCTCTCTTCATTTATACATCTATGGTGATCTAATCACAAATGATGAGAGTGCAATTTCCTTGTCACATAGTTAATTTGTACAGCAACACCGTGATCTGTACAAATAGTGACGCTATGGGTCATATTATCCAACATTTGGCCAACAAACCAATACCAATCTTGGATCTTGAGAGAGAATCACTCAATGGAAGAAAAATGCTTAATATAAAATGAGGGTTTTTGTCGCGATTTGGAAACCAATTTATTATCTTTAATTAGGTCTCATCAAACACCCTTAAGTATGCATAATAAGGCGCGAATAAAATAATAATGATATTCGGATGGATATATAACAAACTTGGTTCCTAGAACAAATCTCTACATTTCCTATCTCCCGCTAGCACTATTCATACTTCTACCCAATTACATAATACTTCTAAAGAAACCTCATTTACATTGAGGGGATTTGGTGAGAATAGAAATATAAAGAGAATATAATAATAGGCTTGACACACAGGTTCAATTTAATAAATTCTAATTTATTACAACAATTTCCAAAATTGCCCTCACCCTTCTAATATCCTTCCGATATACATTATTCATACAGTACATCCAAGTATTCACACAAAGCATGTTATCAATCAATATAATCTAATTAATTAATCTTTGATTAATGACCATCCAATGTTCAAACAACGATTTTATTTGCGCGAGTCCAACTCGTTTAAGAATAAGTACTCAAATTACGTATTCTTGAATTATATCGAATTACAATTTTAAATCCAATTTAAATTGTATCCAATACTAATTCATATTTAATTCCAAACTAAATAATTACACTTTTAATAGTGTCTTTTAGACTTGGATTCCAAATCCAATCTAAATGGGTCTCAAATGCCTTATTAGCATCTAATACTATTCAATTAAAGTCCAATGGGCTTTCAATTAATTCTTTAGGCATGGGCTTTGGCCAATATGGATCAAATCCGAATTCCAAGGCCCTATTAAGGAATTTCCCTTTTTGCCAAAAATCAATTTAGGCCCAATTGTTATATTTGGACTTTATGGAAATGGTTTTAGGCCCAATTGGATCCAAACCAATTGTCCTAAACCAAACTTGGCCCAACCAAGCCCATTAAGCCCAATTACAACAAATTAAATTAACACATCATTGCAAATTACATATTAATTTAATTAAAGTGCAATTAACATAATTAATCAATTAATCTAATGTTTCCAAAACACTAATTAATCCAATTTAAAATGCTCAACATTTCAATTCATGTCCAACATAAATTGAAGCAAATCAATCTATTACATGCTATATAGCTCACGGCAAAGGCAAGATTTCATCATGCAATTTGATTTCAATCTAATTAAATCAACATTTAACATATAATTCATGCCATCAACACATCCAATTGTTAATTTTCAAAAAATGACCATGAGCAACCTAGGGGATACATTCGGCCAAGCATGGATTTTGGGGATTTTTTATCTAATCAATTTATCACAAACCCAACAATGCACAAATCTAATTCAGCATCATATAAACATAACCCAACAACTAATTTAGGAAAATCAAGCACCAACACAAATTCCCAAATTAAAGTCTATAAACCCTAGGTTCAAATCAAGCTTAGATTTCACTCCGATACCATTATAAGTGTTCCAAGAACATCCCAAGATCGTCTAAGAGTGATTTGTGTGAGAATAAATCAAAAGAGTTGCTGAATTACTCACATTGATCGGATGAGATTCAAGACTTTTTCTTTGAAATGTTGAAGCTCCAAGCTTTGTAGAGTGTTTCCAACACTTAGGTGAGTTTCCATATCACCTTGATTCACTCCTTTATATGCTAGCAAGAACCAAAATTGAAAGAAAATTTTGCCCTCCAAGAGAAGCAAGTTTCGGCCATGGCTAGGGAGAGAAGAAAAGAATTTTGTTTGCTGTGAATATTAACTTGTGCTTTCTTCCAAAGTTGACCAATTAATTTATACTTAGTTTGTGTATTGGAATTAGCTTGAGTGTGTCAAAAGCAATCTATGCTTTTTCTCAACTAATAACAACTTTCATCACTTGTGTAGACATTTGATGTAAGTTGGTGGGCCCCACTTTAAATTCCAAATTTAAGTTGGACAATCCAACACGTAACTTCACTTGGGCCCGGGTTCGTTTAATTCCGAATTAAACGAATTGCCGTTGCGACTTAATTAAATCTAATTTAATTAAATAATAATGCCTCATAATTTATTACGTAAGTAGCTTACGAATTAATTCTAAATTAATTTGTTCGCTTGAATTAAAATCAAACTTTAATTCCGCATTGAAATCCAATTCAATTAATATATCTAATATATTATTTTAGCCCTTAAATAAATGAAATAGTAAAATCCAATTTCACCATTAAATTACTTTGCCGATTAATTCCAAATTAATCGCATTCTCTCTTCTAGTAGAATTAATCCCAGATTAATTCTTGACGCAATTAATCCTAGATTAATTTTCTCTCTATTAATTAATCCTATATTATTCTTGCCTTAATTAATCCCAGATTAATTCTCTCTCTCATAATTAATCCCAGATTAATTCTGTTCGAGTCAAATGTCATCGGTTAATCTTCGGGAAGCGACCCAAGAGTGTTAGGGATATGCCCTATACCCAACTTGTGGAAGGGCTATATGTACATGTATTTGTAATATTTTCATTAATTAATAAAATGGCAATCTTTATTATACGTGTCTTACATAACTTATATGAATCATCAAACACTGTAATAAAGCCATTGGAGTAATAAGATGATGGCTTCCACGCCTTATGAGAATCATTACTTTTAAACGTTCCTAGTCATAGTTTTGTGAATAATCTGGGCGTTCACAAAACGGAGAGACTAGTATGATGATATGATCCGCCCTTAAGTAGGGTAGCCGATCTCATAGGCTACTAGCGGAGATCCGTCTGCTTGGTGTATCACATGGATGCATGAGTTGCTCGTGTCCATCGAACTGACCACCGAAAGTTTTCACATGGAGTGTTTATCACATGTGTCTGTGAGAACTTGTAGGGGTTATTTAGGGGGTGATTCCGGTAACGCAGCGGAAGCGGTGAAAATCTGATTTTCAGATTTCAAAACTTTTTCTCGGATTAATTAAATAAACATATTTATTTAATATTCCAATAATCAAATTATGAAAATAAATTCAATAAAACAGTTTTAAGTGAATTTACCGAAATACCCTTGCTTTGTATTTTTGTCCGTTTTAGTCCAAAATTGATCCAATCAATTTTGAATGATTCTAAATCATTTCTAAGATGAACTTATGATGTTCAAAACATCAAAACACCAAAGCAACCAAAATCCCCAATTTTCTTACACAAAGCCGAGAGCACCACCTTGGACCACATTTGTGCACTTTGTCATTTCATGCCTCAAAACTCATCTAAATGAAATCCAATCAACATGAAACTTTGCATGCATCATATATACACCCAAATTCTCAACATATATGAAAACCCTCAAATTTGGAATTAGTTAAAAACCCTAATTTTCAATTTCCTCAAATTGGACAAATTAGACAAAATACATTAAATCAATTACTTCAATCATCATTCTTCCATCCAATTCAAGTCTCAACACAATGAAACAACTCAAGATCAAATCTAGGTCATTTAAGAGTGGGTCAACAACTCTAGATTAGCAAATTGGTTTCTAAAACCTTAAAAGAATACTTACAACTACAATAGTCACAAGTTTCCTTCATCATACATGCTCAACACTTCTATCAAACTTCCACCAACAAAAAACAAGGAACAAAGAAAGAAACATCCTAAGAATATCATATATTAAAGCCTAGAACCTAAGGAACAAGTTCCTTACTAATAGCAAGTTCAAGAAACTTACTAAAAATCCAAGCTTTTGATGTTTTAACCTTTCTTCTCACAAACTTCCTTTAGCTTCTTTCAATGGAGTTTATTTTGATAAAGTGTATTAGGTTAAGTGTATCATGAAATGAAAATCAATTTATACTTGTTTCATTTGGCCTTTGGCCGAAAATGGCTAAGACAAAAACAAGGAAATTAATTTCAATTTCATTTCAAGTTTCATTTGGTCAACTTGCACAAATATCTTATAAACAACTTTATTAGATATTTATTTTGGTCAACAAATACAACTAATGTCATTTACTTTAAATATCCTAATATAAGATATTTATATTTTAATTAATTTAATCATTTAACAATTAAATAATTAATTAATTAATCAAATACAAATATATTAAATATATGTATAATATTTACATTAAATATTAAAAACATATATTCATTTAGGAAATAAGTCAAATAACTCATTTTGACTATTAATTAATGTGTATTTAAATTAATCAAGTATTAAATGTAAATACACAATAATTAAGGAAATGACTATCTAGTCTCTTTAGCATGTATCTTGCGTTTAACTATTAAACGACTTTATAAATAATCAATATTATTTATTTATGTTGCTCTAGTGCTCAACGAGTATGTTTCATTATTGAGACTCTCTAGGTTCAGGTATATCCGTCACGAAATCCAATTTCGTGTCCATAATCTATCCACCGGTAGATTATGACGATCACGGATAATCTCGCTGAACCATACAGGTCAAGGTCATCGCAAATGTATAATTCCTCTGTCATAGGTATCCGGATAAATCCCAGAGATATAGATGTAAACGTCAAATCTCTATCGGGATTATCCAGTCGACTATTCTATTAGCAATCTCAAAAGAATGTTTAGAACTAGCTTCTAAACTTTACCACAGGCCCATGGTTTTATCCGATTGCTAATCATATGGACTACCTATGCTCTGGTGCACACAGAACTGACGGATCCTATCTTGATACACATAGGACACCCTGAGGATCTATCTACACCCAACGAACAGGCGGAGGTCTGATCTTAATAGATCGGTGACGTGACTGCCGTCTAAGTGTAGAAGATGTCTCATGCGCCCACAATGGCATCTCAAGTCTAAGAATCACAAGTGCTACTCAACCCAAGAAGATTCTTATTGACGCTGGTGTACCATCCATTAAGAATCTTCGGTGAGTCGTTCAGTGTTTATCCGCTATAAACACCTACACGTCTATACTAGTCTCCAAGACTTATGGTTCATTGAGAAACCATTGGAATCATATATTCCAGTATACGACATGTACCGGTCTCAACGGGTTTACTATACTGACCAAGTAGTGTAAACCTTGACCAGGAACTGTCTGAGAATGACAACGTCATGATACTTCTCAATGTCCGTTGCGACGCTTTTGCAACTGTATCATGACTAATCATTCTTGGGTCATTACGTCTTTACCATATAGAAATATAGATTATATTATAGAAATTGCATATATTATTCATAATAATAATGTTTTACAGAAGTATTTAACAGAAATACAACCGGGAATTGGCGCTCTGAGCACCAGCCCCAACAAAATCTCCCACTTGCTCTAGTGCCAATATCGATTGTATCTAATACCCATCGACTCCACGTGTTTATCAAACAACTTTGGAGGTATGGCCTTCGTCAGCGGGTCTGCTACATTATCTTCACTCGGTACCTTGCACACGACAATATCCCCTCGCGACACGATCTCTCGAATGATGTGGTACTTGCGTTCCACATGCTTCGACTTCTGATGCGCCCTCGGTTCCTTTGCTTGCGCAATGGCTCCAGTATTATCACAGTATAACGGAATCACATTCTCGATACTTGGGAAAACTCCCAATTCTGTGATAAAGTTCTTTATCCACACAGCCTCTTTTGCAGCTTCAGAAGCTGCAATATATTCCGCCTCAGTGGTGGAATCAGCTGTCGATCCCTGTTTGGAACTCTTCCAACAAACTGCACCTCCGTTAAGGGTAAAGACAAATCCAGATGTAGACTTTCTATCATCGGGATCCGATTGGAAATCTGAGTCTGTATACCCATTAACCTGCAGTTCGTTTCCTCCATATATTATTAACTTATCCTTAGTACCTTTAAGATACTTTAGGATATGTTTAATGGCCATCCAATGGTCATTACCTGGATTGGACTGATATCGACTAGTTGCTAACAGCGAAACTGATATCAGGCCTCGTACATAACATGGCATACATTATGCTACCCAAACATGAAGCATAAGGTTGGTTAGACATTCTAACCTTCTCATCTTCTGTTTGTGGACACATCTTCTTGGAAAGATGAATCCCATGTCTGAACGGTATGTTTGCTGTCTTACAGTTACCAAAGCTATACCGTTCCAAGATCTTATCTACGTACGTTGATTGGGATAACCCAATCAGCCTCCTTTGTCTATCTCTATAGAGTTTTATCCCTAAAACATAGGAAGCTTCTCCCAGGTCCTTCATGGAGAAATTCTTACAGAGGTACGCTTTCACGCTTTGCAACATACCTAAATCATTCCCAATGATTAGGATGTCATCAACATATAGGACTAAAAATACGACCATGCTCCCACCGGCCTTCTGATACACACAGGATTCTTCCGAATTCTTGAGAAAACCAGACGATCTAATAATCTCATCGAATCGAAGATTCCAACTTCGTGAAGCTTGTTTAAGTCCATAAATGGACTTCTTAAGCTTACATACCATACCCGAGGTTTCGCTGGATGTGAAACCTTCCGGCTGTTCCATATAGATTTCTTCATCAAGAAATCCATTTAGAAAGCCGTTTTGACATCCATTTGCCAAATCTCGTAGTCATGATACGCAGCTATAGAAAGCAAAATCCGGATAGACTTAAGCATTGCTACCGGCGAAAAAGTTTCATCGTAGTCGACGTCAGGTCACTGCGTGTAACCTTTTGCTACCAGTCGGGCCCTGTAAGTTTCAACCTTACCGTCAGGCCCGCGCTTCCTCTTGTAAACCCATTTACAACCGATAGGAACAATTCCTTCGGGAAGCGGAATCAAGTCCCAAACTTGATTTTCATGCATTGAGTCTATCTCGGATTTCATGGCACTTTTCCATTTCACGGAGTCGATGTCCAACATCGATTCTCTATAGGTGAAAGGATCTGTCTCTTCAACTAAGAGAACATCCAGACTCTTTTCTTGTATCAAATACAAGCGTTCAGGAGGTCTAGATACCCTTTCCGACCAACGGAGTGTGTGTGTTGAAGGTCCTTCATCTACTTGAACTTCAGTTCCTCCGTTGGTTCGTTGTTTTCAGGTTGGACTTCATCAAGCTCAACCTGTCTATGATCACCACCTTCTGACAAAAATTCTACTTCTAGAAATTTTGCGAAGCGAGCTACGAACACATTTCGATGCTCGGTATCATAGAACAGATATCCCCTCGTGTTCGAGGGATATCCAACAAACCTAAACTTTTGCCCTCGAGGCGAAAGCTTACTTTGCTGAGTTACCCTGACATAGGCAGGACAACCCCAAACCTTAATATAATTAAGATTTGGTCTCCTACCGAACCATATCTGATACGGTGTCGTAGGAACAGCCTTTGAAGGAATCTTATTCAAAAGATGTGCGGCTGTTAAGAGACAGTAACCCCATACGTAATAGGGCAAATCTGTGAAACTCAACATCGATCGGACCATATCCAATAAAGTCCGATTTCTCCTTTCAGATACACCATTGTGCTGTGGTGTACCTGGAGGAGTATATTGAGCGAGAATCCCATTCTCCTTCATATAATCCATGAACTCACCACTCATATATTCACCGCCTCGATCTGATCGAAGGCATTTAATATATTTTCCAGTTTGTTTTTCTACTTCATTTCGGAACTCTTTGAACTTTTCAAAGGTTTCCGATTTATGTCGCATCAAATACACATAACCGTACCGTGATAAATCATCGGTAAAGGTAATGAAGTACGAATAACCACTGTGAGGAGTTTGACTTAGTGGACCACATACATCAGAATGTACGAGTTCCAGTAAGTTAGTGGCACGATGTCCAACACCAGAAAATGGGGCTTTGGTCATCTTACCCTGAATACAGGATTCACAAGTTGGATAGGATTCAATGGTAAGATCTGATATCAAACCATTCCTAACCAATTGGGTAAGGCGTTTAACGCCAATGTGACCAAGTCTCATATACCAAAGTTCAGTATTATTAATTACAGGTAAACTACGTTTATTAACTCTAGTATTTAATATATCTTTTGAAGTTTGCAATGTATAATGACCATGCTGGTTTGGACAACTAAGGATCTGAATATTATTTTTATCATATAAATACAAAGAACTATTCTTAATATTAATACAAAAGCCTTTTGTATCTAATACAAAAAGTGATATAATATTTGCGACACATCCCGGTATAAAATGACAGTCATATAACAAAAGTGTCCCATTCGGCAATGAGATCTCGCATACTCCCACTGCAACTGCATCCAAAGAGTCTCCACTCCCGAACCGCAACTGCATCTCTCCGGGCTTCAGCCTCCTACTTTCCTTCAGCACCTGCAACGAATTGCAAATGTGAATGGGACAAGCAGAATCTAAAATCCAAGCTGGATGTAACAGCTTCACAAGCCAAAGATAAATCAATAACTGGAAAAATAAAAGTACCTGATGTAGAAGCTCTGTCTCTCCTCACTTGGGCAATGTAATCAGGACAGTTCCTTTTCCAGTGCCCAACTTTGCCGTAGTGGTGGCATTTATCTTCAGAAGCCCTTTTGGGCTTTGCAATCTTCGCCTGTTGTTGAGGACCAAAAGCCTTCTTCTTCTTCTTGCCTTTCTTGTTCTTTCCCTTGGACCATCCTTGGGAAGAAGCCGAAAGAGAAGTAGTTCTAGGAGGGCGAGTCGGTACTCCCTTCTTAAGGTCCTCTTCTGCCGTGAGCAACATCCTATGTAGCTCCTGGTAGGTACTGTTGGTTTCTATAATTAGTCCCAAAGAAAGATTAAGCCATAGAAATACAAATAACATACATGCAAAGCTAGAATCATGGTGGAATCATACTTACTAAGCTTTGTGACAAAAATGATGAAGACAATCCTTGAGTCTTCAAGGTGGAAGTTTCGGCCAAGATGAAGAGGAAGAGAAGCTCCAAGTCTTCAAGTGTTCCAAGCTCCAAGGTTGTTTCCCTATCACCTCTTTTGATCCTTCAATGTGCTAGCAAAATGGAGAAATGAAAATGATTTTTCTGCCTTTGGTTTGAAGCTCACGGCGTGAGCAAAGGAGAGGAAGAGGGAGTGTTAGACTTTTCAATTTTCTTTCTCCTTTTTGTTTCCAAAACCGTGAGAGGCCAAATGAAAAGCAATGATAAGATATCAAATACCAAAATGAATTTTTAATTAAAAAACCCTTCAAAAACCGTGAAAGGTTTTCCCTCCAAAGGAAAATTCATCATATGCCATCATTATCTCACATTGAGAATAGAGACAATGTATCATCCCATAAAGGTGACTAGATACATCCATCATCTATTCGTGTCAAGTAATGAGATATCGCGATGTGATTTACGGATTCCACCCGTTTCAAAATACGAATGTGTCCGCAAACACTTTCGGGCCCAAATTCGCTAATTCCGAATTAACTAATTTCCGTCACGATGAGAATTAAATAATTACGCCTAGCGGAATTATTATTCAGATCGCTAACGAATTAATTCCAAATTAATTCGTTTGCCCGAATTAAAATCCGATTTTAATTCTGCGTCGAAATCTAATTTCGTTTAATAATATATCGAATATATTATTTTATCGATTAATTCCAAATTAATCGATCTCTCTCTCTCTCCTAATAATGCATTTTATCCAAGATAAAGTTTCTCCGTAATTAATCCAAGATTAATAAAGTTCGAATCAAACATCATAGGTGAATCTTCAGGAAGCGACCCAAGAGATCTCTGGATATGTTGGCAGTAAATACGGTCGTTGGATAATCCAAACACGTACGTACCTCGTACTACGTTTTTACCGATTTACAAGACAAGGTTGGCTTCTAGCAAAGCGTCATGCCTACCCAATTCTCCATAAATATTCTTACTGGAATATTAGATCTTTATCAAGCGTAGTATACCGTAGTATCGCGTACATAGATCCAGTATCGGACGATCACATGTTAGGCCTGGGGCTGGAAATGTGTCTGCCCCGTACGAAACATATATCGGATATCAAACAACTAGTATCTTTAAATCGGACAATCATGACCTGGTCATATTGTCCCGACGGTTGCAACCTTTTATAGAGTACTAGTTCTGTATCCTGCGTGATCATCATCTCCATATGTCTGAAGTGATACTTCCATCTTGACATCACATCCAGTACACTACGATTCTCGATAAACCCAGAAGAGGCGTACACAGAACCGGTTAAAGCCCCGAACCACCACAACCAAAGTTTACCGATTGTCGCAAGTACTAGCGATGCAAGTCTCAGGTTAAGACCATATACACCTACCCTGATGCGGCCTCCCATAGACACGCAGACATACTACCAATGGGATTCCGCGGGGTCTGTCCAGAGCGAAGCTGTTTTCCGTACCATCGGTAAAACACAACCTCCTATCGCACTTGCATAAGTATCCAATACTTAAATATATGAGAACTATGCCGTTGTGCCATCACAACTCGCACAAGTGCAATACTAGTCTATTCCGCATTATCGATGTCCGATCTCGATAATACTCCGACTAGGGATATTTAATGATTAAACCTTTTATATTGATACTGTCTCATATCATCTCAATACGAAACTAATCATATGGACTTTTGCCATTAATATATCAAAGTAAATAATTTTACAAAACGGCAAAAGGCAATTTCATTATCACATAGTTAATTTTGTACAATAATACAATATCATTTACAAAACAGTGACACTATGGGTCATAATGTCTAACAGGTACAGACAGTCCCATGCATGTTGAAGTACATCACGAACTGGCGAAATGAAGCTGGCAGTGAACCAAGAAAGACACTCCTACCGAGAATGTCATTCAAGATGAGATTATGTTGCCTCAATTGATCGATCAAATCGATCATCTGAAGAACATGTGGGCTGACACTCTGCCCCTCATCCAGACGCGCATGGAACAGTTCTATGGCGACTTTGTGAACAATAACTTGTTCCTGGTTCTCAAACGATTGTCTCAATCGCGTCATCATACTATAGGAATCTAACATACCATAGTACTGTTGCTTGAGTTTTGGAGACAGTGAACTAAGGATGTATGATTTAACCCTTAAATCATCATCCTTCCAAGTTTCAAAAACTTGGCGTTCCTCCTCCGAAGCATCCTCGCCCACTGCAAGGGGCAACGGACCCTCAAGAACATAACCTAGCTTCTCGGAATCGAGGACAATCCTCAAATCCAATTCCCAGTCTGCAAAGTTCTCAGCGCCTTTCAGTTTGTTCGCATCAAGCATACGCGCAAACTGATTTGTGGATTGTGCCGCCATCGCCAATCTATCATATAGATCACGAAAAACGGTTAGCAGAAAGTAAGCAGTTTCATATAATATCAAAAGCATAAACTAGATCATGGATTTTTAATCTAATATGCCCCTCCCACTAAATCATGCAATATTGTAATCCCAAAACAGAATACAAATATTTAATGATTAAATTAAATACTAATAGTGAAAAGTGGATCCCGTGAATATATTTCGGCTCACAGCAGAGGCACGGTCTCGCCTACGTATATTCATCAGGTAGACAACTCATTTGTCAATCATTCACTAATGACTCCTAAGTACCCGGTCCTGGCCGTTTCTCGTTGTCGCTGCGAAGGCAGGCCCACAAGGAGACGTACCAAGGTTAAACTCGCCAATGATAAACTCAAGTTACTTACGTAATCCTGACAGCTAGGGCACGTTCAGAATTCCGCTTTCGCTTGAATTTATCTAGTATCTGATATACATCCGGTATAAATAAATCTTTATCGGCTACACCCTCACAGCAGAGGCACGGTCTCGGATGTAGTCACAAAGAGATATTCATAAACCGTATTGACAAGACGGACCATATAACATGCATCAATTACATAATTACATTTAAACCTTATTATTAGGGATTTTCCGCTAAGTGTCATACACCCTAAATCTAACCAGTTTAGATCCTAATAAGCATGCACAAAGTCAAGAAAACATGATTAAACATTGATTCAATGAAGGCTAATCATTATAGGTGGCCTAGAATCAGACTAGCTCTGATACCATTTTGTAGGGGTTATTTAGGGGGTGATTCCTGTAACGCAGCGGAAGCGGTGAAAATCCGATTTTCAGATTTCAAAACTTTTTCTCGGATTAATTAAATAAACATATTTATTTAATATTCCAATAATCAAATTATGAAAATAAATTCAATAAAACAATTTTAAGTGAATTTACCGAAATACCCTTGCTTTGTATTTTTGTCCGTTTTAGTCCGAAATTGATCCAATCAATTTTGAATGATTCTAAATCATTTCTAAGATGAACTTATGATGTTCAAAACATCAAAACATCAAAACAACAAAGCAACCAAAATCCCCAATTTTCTTACACAAAGCCGAGAGCACCACCTTGGACCACATTTGTGCACTTTGTCATTTCATGTCTCAAAACTCATCTAAATGAAATCCAATCAACATGAAACTTTGCATGCATCATATACACACCCAAATTCTCAACATATATGAAAACCCCCAAATTTGGAATTAGTTAAAAACCCTAATTTTTCAATTTCCTCAAATTGGACAAATTAGACCAAATACATTAAATCAATTACTTCAATCATCATTCTTCCATCCAATTCAAGTCTCAACACAATGAAACAACTCAAGATCAAATCTAGGTCATTTAAGAGTGGGTCAACAACTCTAGATTAGCAACTTGGTTTCTAAAACCTTAAAAGAATACTTACAACTACAATAGTCACAAGTTTCCTTCATCATACATGCTCAACACTTCTATCAAACTTCCACCAACAAAAACCACAAGGAACAAAGAAAGAAACATCCTAAGAATATCATATATTAAAGCCTAGAACCTAAGGAACAAGTTCCTTACTAATACCAAGTTCAAGAAACTTACTAAAAATCCAAGCTTTTGATGTTTTAACCTTTCTTCTCACAAACTTCCTTTAGCTTCTTTCAATGGAGTTTATTTTGATAAAGTGTATTAGGTTAAGTGTATCATGAAATGAAAATCAATTTATACTTGTTTCATTTGGCCTTTGGCCGAAAATGGCTAAGACAAAAACAAGGAAATTAATTTCAATTTCATTTCAAGTTTCATTTGGTCAACTTGCACAAATATCTTATAAACAACTTTATTAGATATTTATTTTGGTCAACAAATGCAACTAATGTCATTTACTTTAAATATCCTAATATAAGATATTTATATTTTAATTAATTTAATCATTTAATAATTAAATAATTAATTAATTAATCAAATACAAATATATTAAATATATGTATAATATTTACATTAAATATTAAAAAAATATATTCATTTAGGAAATAAGTCAAATAACTCATTTTGACTATTAATTAATGTGTATTTAAATTAATCAAGTATTAAATGTAAATACACAATAATTAAGGAAATGACTATCTAGTCTCTTTAGCATGTATCTTGCGTTTAACTATTAAACGACTTTATAAATAATCAATATTATTTATTTATGTTGCTCTAGTGCTCAACGATTATGTTTCATTATTGAGACTCTCTAGGTTCAGGTATATCCGTCATGAAATCCAATTTCGTGTCCATAATATATCCACCCGTATATTATGACGATCACGGATAATCTCGCTGAACCATACAGGTCGAGGTCATCGCAAATGTATAATTCCTCCGTCACAGGTATCCGGATAAATCCCAGAGATATAGATGTAAACGTCAAATCTCTATCGGGATTATCCAGTCGACTATTCTATTAGCAATCTCAAAAGAATGTTTAGAACTAGCTTCTAAACTTTACCACGGGCCCATGGTTTTATCCGATTGCTAATCATATGGACTACCTATGCTCTGGTGCACAGAACTGACGGATCCTATCTTGATACATATAGGACACCCTGAGGATCTATCTACACCCAACGAACAGGCGGAGGTCTGATCTTAATAGATCGGTGACGTGACTGCCGTCTAAGTGTAGAAGATGTCTCATGCGCCCACAATGGCATTTCAAGTCTAAGAATCACAAGTGCTACTCAACCCAAGAAGATTCTTATTGACGCTGGTGTACCATCCATTAAGAATCTTCGGTGAGTCGTTCAGTGTTTATCCGCTATAAACACCTACACGTCTATACTAGTCTCCAAGACTTATGGTTCATTGAGAAACCATTGGAATCATATATTCCAGTATACGACATGTACCGGTCTCAACGGGTTTACTATACTGACCAAGTAGTGTAAACCTTGACCAGGAACTGTCTGAGAATGACAACGTCATGATACTTCTCAATGTCCGTTGCGACGCTTTTGCAACTGTATCATGACTAATCATTCTCGGGTCATTACGTCTTTACCATATAGAAATATAGATTATATTATAGAAACTGCATATATTATTCATAATAATAATGTTTTACAGAAGTATTTAACAGAAATACAACCGGGAATTGGCGCTCTGAGCACCAACCCCAACAGAACTTTCATGTATCGATTGTATGACTAGTCCTTAGACTTGAGGTCTTTACAATCTTATGTATGGATCAAATAACTTTGACTTTCTCATTCCCCAGTTTAAAAGATTCGGTCATAAGGGTATGATTGGGTCATTTGTTGAGACACACGAAGTTTGTAAAGATACAACAGAGAATCGCCACTCTCTCGGATAATATTTTCTTA
>SKCR01035029.1:0-17352 GCA_019454045.1 Zanthoxylum bungeanum
CTTTGGAGGATGTTTACAACATCCTGACGATTTTATATAACCAACAAACGAGGTTTGCGGGTTATTCAATCCATGTTTGGATTAATGCAAGCATAAGGTTCTTGGAACTATCGTTTTGAAATAATCATAATGATTTATGATTTGACTCAAAACGAAATAATTCTTGTGTATATAGGAGGTTAGTGGGAGAGGGCACTGACAATGAAATTCCCAATAAAGCAATTGGTGAAAGCTTGGCTTTCATAGATATCTTTCAATAGAAAATCTCCGTAGAATTCTGGGGGAGTAACAACCTTTATTCAGGGAATAAAGATCTACTGGGATAGATTTGGAGTTGTTAACACTCTCTGGGAAATTGTACATTTAAAATGTACTTGTATTGGTGTCTCATACGCTTCGAGCATATGGAGTCACAATTGGGTCAATCCAAGTGATAGTCACTGGATTGAACATTAAGAACATCTGTTAGTATTTGAGAGAACTAAAGATGTTGTCTTAAACTATGGAGAAGGAGAACTTGAAGTGACTGGGATCACTGCTACAAGTTTCCAAACAATTATATACTGCGGTACTATAAAGTTTGAATAACGGGACAGTGAGCTGGAAATCTTCCGAGCAAGAAACTGTTGCCGAATAAACAAACAAATGCGGATTATTGCTGCAGCTGAGGCAACAATAGAAGCCATTTGGGTCGAAATAAAATCTAATTAGATTAGATATAGTTCTGTTAGCAGCTGAGCTAGGCGTCAGCACAAGGCTAAAGAATTAAAGGTCTCATCGACGATCCAGATATATACTTCTATATTCATCTGATTCGTTCGGATCATACATCGTGGCGATGTGATGATCGTATAAATCGCGTCAGACGATAATCATACAAATCCGCTGACGAAAACCTTTCCTCAGCAATTTGAGCGAACCGTACATAGTTCGGGTGTTAGACACTCTAGTGACTGGCTATGTGCCAAGTGGGAGATTGTTGGACAAAATGACCCATAGCGTCACTATTTGCACAGATCATTGTGTTGTTGTAGCAAATTAACTATGTAACAAGAAATTGCACTCTCGTCATTTGTGATTAGATCACCTTAGATATATAAATGAAGAGAGGTCCCTATGATTAGTTCCTGGACTGAGAATGATATGAGAACAATCAGTCCCCGAAGGATTAATCATTAAATATCCCTAGCCGGAGTATTATCGAGACTGGACATCGATAATGCGGAATAGGCTAGTATTGCACTTGTGTGCGTTGTGAGGGCACAACGGCATAGTTCTCATATAGATAAGTATTGGATGCTTATGCAAGTGCGATAGGAGGTCGTGTTTCACCAATGGTACGGGAAACAGCTTCGCTCTGGATAGACCCCTCGGAATCCCATTGGTATTATGAATATGTGTCTATGGGAGGCCGAAATCAAGGTAAGTGTGTATAGTCTTAACCTGAGACTTACATCGCTAATGCTTACGAAAATCGATATACTTTAGTTGAGGTCGTCTAGGACTCTAACCGGTTCTATGTACGCCAATGCCGGGTATATTGAGAATCGTAGTGTATTGGATGTGATGTCAAGACGGAAGTATCACTCCAGTCATAGTGGAGATGATGTCACGCAGGATACGGTATTAGTGCTCTTAAGAGATGCGCATCCAATCGTGATATTATTGACCAGGTCATGAATATCCGATTATAGAGACTAGTTACCAGACATCCGATATGTGTTTCGGACGGGGCAGACACTTATCCAGCCCCAGCCCTAGCACGTGACTATCCGATACTGGGCCGATATGCACAATACATTAGTATACTACGCTTGATATAGACCTTAAATATTCTTAAAAGGATATGTCCGGAGAATTGGGATGACTTGGTGCTTTGCTAGGAGTTGACCTTGTCTCGTAAATCGGCAGAACGTAGTACTTGGTACGTACGTGATTCGGATACTCCGACGACCGTATTTACTGCCAACTTATCCGAGGATCTCATGGGTCGCTTCCCGATAATCCACCGATGACGCACAACTTGCACTCTTGAATAATCTGGGATTATATAGATGAGAGAGAAAATTAATCTAGGATTAATTACGGAGATATTTTATCTAGGAAAAATATCGTCTAGAGAGAGATAACGATTAATTTGGAATTAATCGGTAAATTAATATATTCGATATATTAAACGAAATTAGATTTCGACACGGAATTAAAATTAGATTTTAATTCGGGCAAACGAGTTAATTTAGAATTAATTCGTTAGCGACGTAAATAATAATTTCACTAGGCGCAATTATTTGTTTAAATTCGATTTAATTAACGTCGCGACGTAAGTTCGGTATTTCGGAAATATCAACCCGAACGCGTGAGTGCACGTGGGCCCACTTTCATTTGGAAACGTGTGGGGCCCAAATGACACATGTCATATTATGCATTATTTAATTCTAATGCATTGCATGGAGATAGTGTACAATGCACTCAATGGTTTTGCATGGAAATTGAGTGTTTGACACTCTAAGCCATTGCATGATTTGTGTCATAAGTTATTATTATTTAATAAATATTATGGCATAAATATAAATTGATTTTTTGTAACAAAAAAAAACATCAATTCAACTCTCTCAACTCTCTCATCTCTCACGCCAAAGTGTGGCTGTCTTCACTGGTTTTGAACCAGTTTGGGCGTGAACAATAGGGAAGCAAGAGTGGATTTTCATGGTGAAAATTCAAGTGCTAGCACACTTACAAGTCTTGCGAAGGTGGTAGGGAGGTTCGACCATGAGCCGGGATCCATCCAACGAAGCTAGGAGCTGCGTTTCTCATCTCAAAATTCTGTTTTTGGAGGCAGTGGACTGCATGCAGTAAGCTTACATGGCAGTGCGTTTTTTGGGTTCATTTGTATTCAATCGACTCTACCAACCAATGTAAGTATTCTGCTATCTTCGTTGGTGTATTCACGCATTATTTCATGTCTTTTTGATCATGGGACCTTAGAAAACTCTACAGTTTGATCTTGGGACCTAGACAAAACCTAACACTAGTGCCCTAAAGCCAACTGGTTTGGGAGCCACCGCCCACCTCGCTACATAGACGGAAGCTATTGTATATAAATAAAAAATAGATAAAAATCAAGGAAAAAATCAGAAAAATCAGAAAAATTATTCCATTCTGCAAAAATGTGTGAATTCTGATAAAACTTTAGGACAAAAATATTACTCTCTTATCAACTGCACTTGTGACTGTTGTGGGCAAAAATGAGTTGTTTAATATTTTGTTGACTGTGTATATGGAGTATGGTAAAAAATAATCGGAGAATTTACTTATTCTTTAATTTAGAAAGAAAGAAAACAACTAGTGACTTGGAGTAGAAGTTTCACCTGATTAGTCACTAACTTATTTATTCTCTTTTCTCTTATCTTTTTGCTTTTGTGTGCATTAGTTTTACCTAACTTTTAACTTTTGTAAAAATGTTTGTGGGTATCATTGCTGTAAACCCTCACGAGACTACAACTCGTCCACTAGGGACACCTAAAGGTTTAAAGGCTTGTTTCATATGCTAAATGCAACCATGATCCCTACGAAAGTGGCTTAGTTAAATTTTATTATGTTATTTTATGTTTTGCTCGATGACTAGCAAAATGTTAGGTTTGGGGGTGTGATAAGTGGTATTCATATCACTATTTCCCACTCATTTAACCTAATATTTTTTAGAGTTTCCTGAGTCTTGTGAATATTTTGAAGTGTTTTGTGTTATTTTGTAGATAAATAAAGTTTCAGGTCATTTTGGAGGTGATTTGGAGCAAAACAGGAAAAATTGGCAAAAAGGGCATTTCAGTAATTTTTGGGCGTCGCGATGCCAAACATACACCAGAGCTGCGACCGTGCGTCGGGTCAACGGGTCAGAATTTGAGAAGTTTGACTTTGCTAACATGCGTCGTACCACGTGTCACTATCAGAGCCTATCTGCTAACGTGCGTCGTGACACGTGTCATCATCCTACGGTGCCGACAATCACCATTGCCACGTGTCATGTCATCAGCCACGTCATCAAGTCAAAGGTTAACTTTTCCATGTGTCATGCCACGTCATCACCCACGTCATCCGTTGACCAAGTCAAAGTGCCACGTCATCATCAACCAATCACAGCATGCCACGTGTCGCAACGTGTCGCAATCCTACGATGCCGACATTCGCTTTCGTCACGTGTCAACACATCATCGCCACATCAGCATCATAATTGAGCTCTCAGCCGCCTCTTATCCGAATCACCACGTGTTAAGCCGAGAGCATGCCACGAATCATTGTTCCATCGTCGCGACGCCCATGCTCTTGGCGTCGCGACGCCCGAGGCCTATCCACGCCTATAAATTGAGCTCGAAATTTCAAATTTTGTTGTACCATTCCCTCCCATTTCTTTGATGTAAATAGGGAGTTCTTCTCTCTCTAAGTTTCTTTTAAGTTTATTTTTTTAATTACTTTTAATTACGTTTTGTAATAATAATAATTTACTTTCTTTTATTTTTACAATTTTTACTATTTACCATGAGGAGGTAACTTCCCTCTGCTAGGGTGAAAGGTAATTCTTTTACTATGCTATTTAGATTAATCTCCTTTAATATAATATATAAACTATTTAAAATTTGACTTAAAAGGATACCGCCAAATTGGTCGGTTGGTTAATTTTTGTTCCGCCTTTATGGCTGGTTAATTTTTGTTCCGCCTTTATGGCTGGTTTATCTTGGTTCCACCTTTATGGCTGGTTAATGGACAAATTTTACCGCCTTAATAGCTGGTTGAACTTAATTTGATTTAATCAGGCTACCGCATATATAGCTGGTTGGGAAATTATCACAAGTATATATATTATATTAAGGGAGATATCTAAATAGTAAATAGTAGAAGTTAATTCCTTTTACCTTAGTATTTTATTTTATTGCATTTATCTTTCAGCATTTACTTTTCAGTAATTTTATTTTATGTCTTTTAATTTTTTACCAGCCCTAGCTATGAGTCGTAACTAAATTAGATATCTAGGGTTGTGATGAAATCTAATATAACCGGTTTATAAGGGGTTAGATTATAGTTTGGGTATTATAAAGATTTATTTATTGAGTCTTAATCTTAATGCTTTTTCATTAACTGGCCATTAATAAAATTGATCTGGTAAATCTAAATGAACTAGACATAGGGATTTTAGGTTTAAAGCCTAGACTCAATAGCCCACGATCTTCCTTGAGGATAGATAACCCTTTAATAGATTTCCTTATAGGATAGGAAGATACCTGTCGGGCGGGGGTATCCTTAATTGGAACTTAATCTTAATGAATCTAGGTAATTTGGTTGACATAGACATATGGTTCAATTAGATTATACTAGGTATTTTTAATTGACCATCAGAAGAGGCTTTTACATAATTTAGTGTTCCAGGTTAATAAATCAATATATTACCCAACTTTAGATAATCACTTCATCTTTAAAATGATATTAAAAGAATCACAACCTGTTGGATAATATGACCCATAGCGTCACTATTTGCACAGATCATTGTGTTGTTGTAGCAAATTAACTATGTAATAAGGAAATTGCACTCTCATCATTGTGATTAGATCACCATAGATATATAAATGAAGAGAGGTCCCTATGATTAGTTCCGGATTGAGATGATATGAGACAGTATCAGTCCACGAAGGATTAATCATTAAATATCCCTAGCCGTAGTATTATCGAGACTGGACATCGATAATGCAGAATAGGCTAGTATTGCACTTGTGCGCGTTGTGAGGGCACAACGGCATAGTTCTCATATATATAAGTATTGGATACTTGTGCAAGTGCGATAGGAGGTCGTGTTTCACCGATGGTACGGGAAACAGCTTCGCTCTGGATAGACCCTTCGGAATCCCATTGGTATTATGACTAGGTGTCTATGGGAGGCCGAAATCAAGGTAGGTGTGTATAGTCTTAACCTGAGACTTACATCGCTAATACTTACGACAATCGGTAAACTTTGGTTTTGGTGGTGGGGGATCTTAACTGGTTCTGTGTTCACCTCTTCTGGGTTTATCAGGAATCGTAGTGTATTGGATGTGATGTCAAGACGGAAGTGTCACTCCAGTTATAATGGAGATGATGTCACGCAGGATACGATATTAGTGCTCTTCAAGTGATGCGATCCAATCGTGATATTATGACCAGGTCATGAATATCCGATTATAGAGACTAGTTACCAGACATCCGATATGTGTTTCGGACGGGGCAGACACTTATCCAGCCCCAGCCCTAGCACGTGATTATCCGATACTGGGCCGATATGCACAATACATTAGTATACTACGCTTGATACAGATCTAGATATTCTTTGATGAATATGTCCGGAGAACTTGGGAAGACTTGGTGCTTTGCTAGGAGTCGACCTTGTCTCGTAAATCGGTAGAACGTAGTACTTGGTACGTACGTGATTCGGATACTCCGACGACCGTATTTACTGCCAGATTATCCGGGGATCTCATGGGTCGCTTCCCGATAATCCACCGATGACGCACAACTCGCACTCTTGAATAATCTGGGATTATAAGAAGAGAGAGAAAAATTAATCTAGGATTAATAACGGAGATATTTTATCCGGGATAAATGTCGTCTAAAGAGAGAGAACGATTAATTTGGAATTGATCGATGAATTAATATATTCGATATATTAAATGAAATTAGATTTCGACGCGGAATTAAAATTAGATTTTAATTCGGGCAAACGAGTTAATTAGAATTAATTCGTTAGCGACGTAAATAATAATTTCACCAGGCGTAATTATTTATTTAAATTCGATTGAATTAACGTCGCGACGTAAGCTCGGTATTTCGGAAATATCGAACCCGAACGCGTGAGTGCACGTGGGCCCACTTTCATTTGGAAAAGTGTGGGGCCCACATGACACATGTCATTCTAATGCATTGCATGTAGATAGTGTACAATGCACTCAATGTTATTGCATGGAAATTGAGTGTTTGACACTCTAAGCCATTGCATGTTTTGTGTCATAATTTTATTATTAATTTAATAAATATTATGGCATAAATATAAATTGATTTTTGGTAAATCATTTTTAACTTAACACAAAACTTCTTCTCTCTCAATTTTCTCTCTTCTCTCACGCCCAAAGCTTGAAATGGGGACTGGTTTTGAACCAGAAAAACGTGACACAAAAGGGAAGCAAGGGTTGGGTTTTCATGGTGAAAACCGCAAGTGCTAGCACACTACGAGTCTTGCGAAGGTGGTAGGGAGGTTCGACCATGAGACGGGATCCATCCGACGAAGCTAGGAGCTCCGTTTCTTCACTTAAATTTCTGTTTTGCAGGGCAGTGGACTGGTTGCAGTGGCGTGAGCAAGGCAGTACGTTTTTGGCCTTGATTCGTCTTCAAATCGACATAACCGATCAATGTGAGTATTCCGCTACCTCCGTTGATGTATTCACGCATTATTTCATGTCTTGATTTGATCTTGGGACCTTATAATAAACCAACACAACCCTAGATTGTTTTTAATATTAAATTTTCTTAAAACCTACTTTCGAAAATTTTATTTACTTGCTTTTAAATTTAGAATCGTCACCATTTCAAATCAATCAAACAATCTGTTAGATACTAGTAATCATTTGACCTAATAAAATTAATAGTTTAGATATTAAGTCCTTGTGGGATCGATACTTTTTATACTACTTGAACGATACGTACGCTTGTGTTTTACGTGTGTGTTTACGCCGGTCAGATCCCTCATTGACTGACTCACTCATGTTGGCTGATGGTCTTCTGACAAGTCTTCCTTCTTCCTCAACCCAATGGGTATCTATGATGGCTTTCAGACACAAGGGTTAAAATGATGCGTGTATGTATGAAGTGCACGAGATGTGTGGGATGCATGGAATATATAAGGCCATAAAAAAAATTTATACTAATTGGCCCATTGTCATTTAAAGTATTTAATCACGCTATTATGTGGTGCAAACTTGTCCCAGTTGAAAAGGCCCAACAGGTTTACACTTTGCGATAACATGGCTAAACAACCCCAAATGATGAGAGGCCCACACATAAAAAGGCCCATCGGCATCTTAGAACCTTTTGGCCCAACTGTCAATGGACACGAACTCGTCCCAGTTTAAATAGCCCAATAAGTCAACATCTCTTGACAAAAAATCCAATTGGATCCAAATGACGATGGTCCAAAACATAAACACAAAGAAATAATTTCTATAGAGTGGCTCACCGGCATTTCAGAAGCTTTTGGCCCAATTGTCATAAGATATGTTCTTGTCCCAGTTTAAAATGGCCCAACAAGCCCATACCTTATGATCAAAAGTCTGAATGGATCCAAACGACAATGTTCCCAAACACAAGCACAAGTAAATAATTCTCATTAGTTCTACGACTAAGGTTCACATATGGGTTTACGGGGGTGTGGACAAAGGCTCTCGCTGACGAATGATTACTCACAACTAGGTCTCCCCACTCAAGGGTCCGAGCGACCAAGTGAGCGCACCTTTTTTATAGCTTGAGGTACGTGCCAACGAGTTATGGTGTGTGACTGACTGTCAAATGTATTTCCCATTGTAGATTCCCCAGAGGGAGGATGGAGCGAACTCTCTTAAATACCCAAGCCTCTTAGGCTCTTATCGCTTGGTGACAGGAATAAACAACGGTCCTCCAAATTAGTCCATCATAATAGGCTACGAGTACATGATTATCTAGGTGCCTTCACAGCTTTTCCTTATAGTGAGTGAAGGAAGACACCAAACCATTCCCTATTCTTAAAAGTGCATTTGATTAAACCCCTTTCAACCCACTATAGGAACGGTTAACTTAAAGCACAAATCATAATATTACAAGACATTATTTCGGGGCCGATTCTTTATCCCTAGTGGAGTCGCCAGACTGTGGGACACATGAAACTGGGCGACGCATGTTGTTCCGGGCTCGTGACCCGGTTGGGAGTACGGAGTAGCCCGCGGGGGACTAAACCAGAGAATAAAAAAGTCACCACCCGGTGTGAATCGGGAAAATGATTTAACGCCACACTCACCCCTCGCAAGGGAAGACCTCAAACCGTTGGGTTCAGAATGGTCCCTTACTTATGCCACTTGTAATAAAATGATTTGTGCAATAATTTAATCGAGTCTAGCAACATGTATTCCTAAGGGTAATTTACTCATAAATTCGCATGCATAAGTACAAGGCTCATATCTAAGTTCAAATGTAACGCATTTTCAAATTTGCATACAACCTATTTGCATATAATCTATGTCCAACTTTGCATACAACATATTTGCATATAATCTATGTCCGAATTTGCATGCATAAAGATGAATTGAAATACGACAAACATACAGTGTCATAAGTACATTACATTCGATCATAGGCATGCCAGTAGATAATAATTGTACAATCACGCATGAAAGCAAATCAGAATAATGGCGAGCATATAACTTCATGAACATGTTGAATGGATGAATGCGGAAGCATAAGTAGATAACTACCGTGTAAACTTGCATCATGGAAATGAACATGTAATCTTGTGCACACAAAAAATGACTAAATGCGAGAACATGAACAATCAAAGAGGCAAATGACAAAATGAGTAAGCATTCATGAGATGTGATGAAAGAGGGCCTGTTTACCGTGGGCGTTCGTATCCGCGTTCGAACAGTAACCAAAAGGTTCGCGTTCGAGTAGCGTTCGTAAATGCGTTCGAACGAACTGAGACAGAAAACATGCGTTCGTACGGCATTCTGAAATGTGTTCGAATGGGGTTGCAGCAGTGACCTCCAAAATGCATTAAACAACATGACACATACATGAATGGATGAATAGATGACACCTAATAAATAATAACGGGCTAAAAGGTGCGGCAAATCATTTTGGCAAAGATGGCCCTTAGGCTTTTTGTCCCTCCAAATAGAGGACCTTTAATCCAACCAACTAAGCCCATGCGCTAATAACATAATGCATATAAAAATAAAGATAACAATATCGGACATCGTATACCCAATTGAAAACATCTTACATTCAACTGAACATACATCATCCGGTGCGACAAAGCATCATGGTAAAGGATTTTAACCCCTCGATATGGAGGACCTTTAATCCGACTTACTAAGCCCATGCGCTAATAACATAATGCATATAAAAATAAAGATAACAATATCGGACTTCGTATACACGATTGAACACATCTTACATTCAATCAAACATACATCATCCGGCGTGGCAAAGCATCACGGTAAAGGATTTTAACCCCTCGACATGGTGGACCTTTAATCCGACTTACGAAGCCCATGCGCTAATAACATAATGCATATAAAAATAAAGATAACAATATCGGACTTCGTATACCCGATTGAACACATCTTACATTCAACCGAACATACATCATCTGGTGTGTCAAAGCATCTTGGTAAAGGATTTTAACCCATCGACATGGAGGACCTATAATCCGACTTACTAAGCCCATGCACTAATAACATAATGCATATAAAAATAAAGATAACAATATCGGACTTCGTATACCCGATTGAACACATCTTACATTCAATCGAATATGCATCATCTGACGCAGCAAAGCATCGTGTTAAAGGATTTTAACCCCTCAAAATGGAGGACTTTTAATCAAACTTACTAAGCCCATGTGCTTTATCTCATCATTACACAAACAAATAACATACAAAAATTAAATAACGGATAATAAATAAACAAGACAAAATAAATCGAAATATGTGCCGTTTGCTCAAGTGGTACGTGGAGTTGTATCCCAAGTACATACCGCACCACCCTCCATTCGGATTCGGCTACGGAATTTACGTCTGGGTTTCCATCCTATATACCATAAGAGACGACACATTTTCCCATCCATTCAAAGCCACAACATGCATCCACAAACGACTCTCATGCGAAATAAATAAATAAAACAATTAAAATAAGAATAAAAATAAATACGAAAAGTGCCCTCAGGTCTAACCTTTTACGTTGACTCCCGAACTCGCGTTACACGGTGATCGGAAGGGCTAACGCTCCACAACTTTTCTGGTTCACTGGTTTGCGTCTGTCTTCACTGTTTTCACTACTCGGGATGCTATTTTCCCACGTTTCGCTGTTGTTTTTGCTGCTATTTTCAGTCATTATTTTTTCTGTATCAGGGGCTATTTTTTGCAGTAATGTAAGAGGTTAGGGGCTGCTGTTTTGCGGTTTCTTTTAGGGATTTCTGGACAGTTTTTTTGGTGCAATTTTGGGATAGTTTCTGGACTGTTTTAAAGCAGTTTTGGAAGGGTTTGTGGTGGCCGTGAGTGGGTTGCGTTGTTGGCAGACATGAATTTGAAGGGAAGCAGGTGGCGTTTTGAGTGGAGTTTTGTTGAGTCAAATGGAGATTCTGTGTGGTCAAGGTTTGTGGCTGTTTTGTTTAGCGTTTTGGTTGAAGTCGTGAGGGCAAGGTGGCGTTTGTGAAGGTTAGACGATGTGGGATGGGGGCTTATGAATGAAGCCAAGACGCGTGTAGTTTGTGATTAGCTAGAGGGGCTGCGGGACGTGTGGCTATGGTTGAATGAGTGGGGCTAGGCGATTATGCGTGAGTGGGCAGTATGGTGATGGGTTGCCTTCGTGGAGGCTATTGGCATGAAATGCAGGTGTTGATGCGTGCAGATAGTGGCGTGTTGATGCGTGAGCTTGTTTGTGTGTGCATGTGGCGTTGAATGACAAAGATAGGGTTGCTACGTGGGCTGTGAAGGATAAAGGCTATTGGCAATGACTTTGCGTGAGGGCTATGTTACGGTAATGGTAGGCTGCAGTGTGTATGGTTTTGGAGATTGTTTAGGTTTAGTTTGTGAGGGAGAGAGAGGCGTGAGAGAGGGAGAAAATGTCTTTTTGTTTGATGAATGAAGGCTAGGGTTTATTTGGTGTTTTTATTTGTGCCGTGAATAGTCTGAGAGCAAGGGTTGAAGTTTGTGTTATTTTTATAGTCACAAGCTAGGGTTTGCATGGATTTTAAGGAAAGAGATCAAGTAAATAAGACATGTGTGGTATTTGATTTAATTAGATTAGGCAAGGATATTTATTTTAATTTTGGAATTTAATTTAATTGGATTTAATTTGTGAATTTAATTTAATTTAATTTCATTGCAATTTAATTGGTTTTGAATTTAGTTTGTGACATGTTTTTTTTTAAAATGGTTTAATTATTTTGGATTGGGCTTGGGCGAAGTGGGCTCAGTGTATATTTCAATGGTTCTGTGCCAATGTGCTTTTAAACGGAGGTCCACCAAGCGAGCCCGAAGCTAAACAAGCAAATAAAATCTAACAAAATTACCGATTCCCTTCCGACGTCCATTTCCCGCGACTTCCTCGACTTTAAAAGGTAGTGTCTCCAAATGAGACTCATCATATGGACTTACATGCAAAAATACAGTGCTTACAGTCGCCCCCACTTTGATGGGACTTGTGTAGTGTGTGACAATCGCAATCCTATCAAAGTTATGCAATGCATTTTTACTTACCTGGCTCGCCAGCTACCACCTGACTTGCCTGCTACCTCGAGCTGAGTTGATGTCGCAGTGGACCTCGATCTTGTGACGCATCCCAATAACTGCAACCGACAACGGGGGCCTCGACCCTGGGACGTATCCCAATACCGCTGACAATATGTGGGCCTCGACCCTGGGACGCATCCCGAAAATGATGATGCAGTGGACCTCGATCCTATGACGCATCCCAATAGCTGCAACCGACAACGGGGGCCTTGACCCTGGGACGCATCCCAATACCGCTGACAAAATGGGCCTCGACCCTGGGATGCATCCCGAAACTAATGATGCAGTGGACCTCGATCCTAGGACGCATCTCAATAGCTGCAACCGACAACGGAGGCCTCGACCCTGGGACGCATCCCAATACCGCTGAAAAATTATGGGTTCGACCCTATGACGCATCCTGAAAATGATACTGATGTGGGCCTCAACCCTGGGACTCATCCCCGAAATCGATACTCATGCAGATGTGGGCCTCGACCTTGGGACTCATCCCCTAAACCGATAATGCCATGGGCCTCGACCCTAAGCTGATACTGATGTGGGCCTCGACCCCAAACTGATACTAATAATGAGTCTCTATACCCGGAGTGCCATAACTGGCAAAACTAATACTGATGTCTCTGTACCCGGAGTGCCATACCTCGCAAGACTGCCCGACTTATTCATTCCCAAACTGTGTTTCCATTCTCGGAGTTCCATTCCCGGCTTGTTCATTCCCGAACTGTGTTCCATTCTTAGAGTGCCATTCTCGGCTTGTTCATTCTCGAACTCTGCTCCATTCTCAGATTTCCATTCTCGGCTAGTTCATTCTCGAACCTGATCCATTCTCGGATTACCATTCTCGGCTTGTTAATTCTTGAACCTTGCTCTATTCTCGGATTGCCATTCTCGGCTTGTCCATTCTCGAACCTTGATCCATTCTCGGATTACCATTCTCGGCTTGTTCATTCTTGAACCATGCTCCATTCTTGGATTGCCATTCTTGGCTTGTCCATTCTCGAACCTTGATCCATTCTCGGATTAGCATTCTCAGCTTGTTCACTCTCGAACTCTGCTCCATTCTCGGATTGTCATTCTCGGCTAGTTCATTCTCGAACCTGCTCCATTCTCGGATAACCATTCTCGGCTTGTTCATTCGTGAACCTTGCTCCATTCTCGGATTGCCATTCTCGGCTTATCCATTCTAGAACCTTGATCCATTCTCGGATTACCATTCTGGAACCTTGCTCCATTCTTGGCAAAACTGATACTTAACTAAAGTGGGCCTCGCCCCTAGAGTGCCATACCCGGCAAGACTGATTCTGATAAATATGTGGGCCTCGCCCTCAGAGTGCCATACCCGGCAAGACTAATTCTGATAAATATGTGGGCCATGCCCCCATAGTGTCATACCCGGCAAGACTGATACTAGTGATGTGATGTTTCATTTCAACATATTATGCTGCCTCTCATGACATAATCCTGATAGCTAGACATATTTTCATCCTCAATGAATGCTTTCGCATCGAAACCTGAGAACCTTCAAAGTACTTGATACACTCAACTCCGATCCTCTGAATAGGTGATCTGAACTAGACTTGTTGTGTGTGTATGCCAAGGCTCTTTCGCAGCTTATTCCTTAAGTTAGCCAACTCGATGATTTCGTTTCAGAGAATCGGATCGGTGGGTCTAACCAATCTGGATGTCTCGATCACACTCTGTGACTACTTCGTCATACTCAACATGATATGGTCTTCTTCTTTTTTCTTTCGTCTCTTTATTTTCATTCTTTCCTTTTTTTTTTCTTTTTTTTTTTCTCTCTTTTTTTTTTTTTCTTTTTTCTTTTTCTTTGACACACCTACCCTTTAATGTACCATTTCTCCTCATGGTGGTCCTAATACTCGCCCATGGGTAGCTTCACGTTTATCGGTTATAGACGGTCTATTTTTTCTATTTTTTCATCACATAGACTCTTTCTTTATTTCCAACCATATCATATGTCGTAGCATAATTAAACTTGGGTGGACATCCAGGAAAACGGTCATTCACCGATCCATCATCTGTTCGACTGGTAATCTTGCCAACCACTCAGGTTTCCACTGCTGAGATCCCGTAATCAAGTGCTCGCGAGTCCAGCTGAGATCAATCCATTCAGATTACCGGACGAGAGTACGTCTCACACTTATCGTTTCTAAGGCTTCTCCCTAGCAAACAATGTCATCATCAGACATATGTCTAACTATCAGAGATTTCTGTTTTTTTTTGCACTCCACATAATTCTTCATTCATCTTCTAATAAATGTAGGCTTCGCCCCTTGAGATCCATTCCCGAAACTCAAACTCATGTGGGCCTCAACCATGGGAATCCTCCCCAAAACTAACACCAATGTGGGCCTCAACCCTCAGATTACTACCCGAATCTAACACCAATATGGGCCTCAGCCCTAGGATTATTACCCGAATCTGATACTGTGCCTTCGCAGTTTCTGAATGGCTTGTCTTTGCCGCTTTCTCTTTTCTTCTTCAAAACCTGTGAATACAAAACAAAACAGACACAAAAAGAATGCGAAATACATTACGTGTATGCATGCATGCATGAGTGAGTGAATTTCATGTCTCATTGGGTCAGGCCTCCAGTCAATTCCCTCAGTGACTGCTAGGTCTTATCTTCCTTAGGCAAATTACTACTTTATTATATTCATGTTGGTGAGCTCGTTCTCTTCTAAGTCTGACACTCTCACTGCCCTGTTTCCCAACACTGAATGGCTATCCTGTCTTTTCTGCTTGCTTCTTCTGAAGATCATAGTACCAAAGTTGAATGCTTTCATCAAATATACTCATGTTGCAGGTTGAAAGGAAGAGACCCAGACAAGTAAATGAAATAAACGTCTTTATTATCATTAAAAAGGTTCGAACAAGCAGATAAAGATCAATGTCTTATGATTAATGGATGTGACATCACAATTAAATGAGATCAGGGAAACAAACATCCCTGTAATTTGCAACTTTGTCTTCTTCCGTCTTCTTGCTTTTTCCAAACATCAGATCCTCTAACTCTTATAATTTTCTTTTTCCCATTTACTTTCCCTTTTATGTTTTATCTCATCTTTATTATTGTTGCCCCATATCTCCGTATGGGAAGCTTGGTGGTCATGTATTTGGAGGATAGCGCAATTGGGTAGGCCAGAGTTAATCATATAGAGATAGTCAGGTAAGGGATTTCTGTGTGTGTTGGGTTGGTCTTTTTCTGGGTCAGGTATTTCATGGGAGTCGATGAGGTCCTGGATCTCATGTCTAAGGCCGGAGCATTTTTCGGTTTCGTGGCCTCTATGCCGGTGGTAGTGATAGTAAATGTTTAGCTTAAGGTAGCGGGGCACTCGGTTTGGAAGTGGTTTCGGTTTCAAGGGGCTTAGGAGTCCTTGCCTTTTCAGCTCTTCAAACACCTTTGACAAAGGTCTACCCAAATTGGAGAATCGTCTGTTTCTGATATGGACAATCTCAGAAGGAGTGGGCCTGGTCCTTGAAGGTTCCCCGATGGTCTTTCCATTCTGGTTGCACATCTTTCGGTTATAGGCTATAAGGGGTTCGGCCAAACTAGCCACATCATTAATCAGAACTTGCAATATCTCAATAATTTCGGTTACTTTGGTCTCCAATTGATCCAGGCGCGATCCCTCGTTTACTGACTCACTAATGTTGGCTGATGGTCTTCTGACAGGTCTTCATTCTTCCTCAACCCAACGGGTATCTATGATGGCTTTCAGACACAAGGGTTAACATGATGCGTGTATGCATGAAGTGCATGAGATGTGTGCGATGCATGGAATATATAAGCCCATAAAAAAATTTATACTAATTGGCCCATTGTCATTTTAAAGTATTTAATCACGCTATTACGTGGTGCAAACTTGTCCCAATTGAAAAGGCCCAATAGGTTTACACTTTGCGATAACGTGGCTAAACAACCCAAAATGATGAGAGGCCCACACATAAAATGGCCCATCGGCATCTTAGAAGCTTTTGGTCCAACTGTCAAAGGACACGAACTCGTCCCAGTTTAAATGGCCCAACAAGTCCACATATCTTGAAAAAAGTCCAACTGGATCCAAATGACGATGGTCCTGTTGGAGTTTCTAGAGGTCCCAAGATCAAAACTCAAGCATGAATCATAAGCAAATACAACGACGGAAGTGCGGAATACTTACATCGAGCGGTTGAGAGACGATTTGGCAACAAAAACGAACTGAAATTTTGCTCACTGCCCACTGCTCATGTGCGTCCACTACAGCAGTTTGTGCTTCTGTTTTGCTCCATTTTGATCAAGAAAAACGAGCTCCAAGCTTCATCAAAACGTTCCTTGCTCATGGGTATACTTCCCTTATCACCTTGGCATGATCCCGGAGTGTGCTAGCACTCTTGTTTTGCCACAAAACACACTTGCTTCCCTCCATTTCCTTTTGTTCTGTTCGGCAGTTCACTGCCCCTTGAAAACCAGAAATGGCGTGAGAGAAGAGAGGAGAGAAGAGGAGAAGAGTTTGCCTTTTCAATTTCTTGTTCTTTTGTTTTCAAAAACGTGAGAGAGTAAATGAAAAGCAAAAATGAATTGATATCAAATACCAAAAATGAATTTTTTAATCAAAAACCCTTCAAAAACCGTGAAGGTTTTTTCCCTCCAAAGAAAATTCATCATTTGCCATCATTATCTCACATTGAGAATAGAGACAATGTATCATCCTTAAAGGTGACTAGATACATCCATCATCTATTCGTATCATGTAATGAGATATCGCGATGTGATTTGCGGATTCCACCCGTTTCA
>SKCR01035030.1:0-17344 GCA_019454045.1 Zanthoxylum bungeanum
CCCTAACCAAACGGTATCTATGGTGCTTTTTGAGACACGGATGGGTTAACAAGGTATTTGTATGCATGATGGCATATAAGAAGTATATAACATATACTAAATCAAATAAAATTCTCAAACAAATCGGCCTATTATATTTTAGAAGCTTTTGGGACAACTGTCATAAGAGTGAACCCGTCCCAGTTTAAATGCCCAATGAGTTCATGTCTTAAGCAAAGAGCCCAACTAAATCCAAATGATAATATTCCGAACACAATCATAAAAATGGCCCATTGTTATTTAGAAACCTTTTGGCCCAATCGTCATAAGATATGTTCTTGTCCCAGTTTAAATGGCCCAACAAGCCCATATCTTATGACAAAAGACCCAGATGGATTCAAATAGCAATTTTCCCAAACATAAGCATACAAGGAAGATATTATAAAAATAAAATAATAACTTCTACCATGTGGCCCACCATCATTTCAGAAGCTTTGGGCCTAATTGTCATAAGATACGAACCTGCCCCAGTTTAAATGACCCAGCAGTTCGCATTTTTGACAAAGAGTCCAATTCATCCAAATGATAATGGTCCTAAAGCACAAGGAAATATTTTTTATAGGCTATACAACCTGGTCTACGCATGGGTTCATGGGAGTATGGACAAAGGCTCTCATCGGCGAAGGATGGCCCACAACTAGGTCTCCCCAATCAAGGGTTTGAGCAACCAATGAGCACACCCTTTTTTTATACACTAAGGTACGTGCCAATGAGCTATGGTGTGTGACAAACTGTCAAATGGATTTCCCGTTGTAGATTCCCCAGAGGAAGGTGGAGCGAGGCTCACTTAAATACCCAAGCCTCTTAGGCTCTTATCGCTGGTGTGAGGAATAAACAACGAGTCCTTCAAATTATTCCATCACAATAGTCTACGAGTAGATAGCTATCTAGGTGCCTTCACAGCTTTTCCTTCTAGAAAGGTAGTGAGTGAAGGAAGACACCAAACCATTACCTATCCTTAAAATGCCTTTGATCACAACCCCCATTTCACACATTTGGAGAGACACGGTTAATTAAAGCATAAATCTATACATTATGTTACTGTTTTTAAGATTTTTAGGCAATGTTTTAAGTGTATTTTGCTGCTGTTTTAGGGATTAAATTACTGCTATTTGGCGTGATTTAGGGACTGGTTTGGGTCAGTTTTGGCGGGAAGGGGGGCGGGGTGGCTGCTGTTCGGGGGTACTTTAGTGGCTTAGGGGGTTGCTATTTTATACGTTGATGTTGCTTCTGTTCTGGTTGAGATGTGCGTGAGTTGTGATGATGTTTTTGATGTTATTTTGGTGATGGTGATGGATGTTGTGAAACTCGGCAATGGAGGGGAGGCTAGGGGTTGTTTCGCGGCCAAGAGAATGAGAGATGAAGAGAAGATTTTGCTTTGGCCGAGAGGTTGATATCTTCTAGGGTTAAGGTTTTGTGATTTGCGTGTGAATGAGGGAATATGTTGATGTCTGGGCGTGTATTAGAGAGAGTGGAGAGAGGAGGTGGCTAGGTTAGTGCATGTTTATATAGAGAGAGCTAAGGTTTGCCCTTGTCTCACAAGGAAGAGATTTGTTTCCAAATTAGGAATGCTAGGAATGGTATATACAAGATTGAGGGGGGACAAAATATTTTAAATTAGGAAGTCAACTAATCTAAATTGGTAGAGTCTCTTATTAGATTAGGAAGTCAAATATTTTAAATTGGTAGATGTCTTATTAGATTGGGAAGTCAAATATTTTAAATGGTAGATGTCTTATTAGATTAGGAAGTCAAATATTTGATTAGCTTTGATTGGTTAGGATTGATTTTAATTAGGCATATCTTATTTTAATTTTAGTATATGAATATTTAAATTAGGCATGATTTTAGTTAAGTTGGTAATTGTTTATTTATGTTTGGTATATGTTTTATTTAATTATTTAATTAATTTAATTATTATCTTATTTAGTTAATGTTTTAATTAATATTTATTTATTTAAATTGGGATGGTTTTATGGGCTTTGGGGGGCTAATTGGACTGGGGGTGCGAGGCTAGCAGCAAAACCAGAAATACCGACGCCGTTCGAACGCCAATTCGAAAACTACACGAACGTCCGCAATCTGTCTGACGTTCGACGAAAGTTAAGTAACGAACGCAGCACTAACGAAGACAGTGAGCTTGTGAAATGAACTTGATGAGGGCACTTATTCTGAATTTCCCTTCCGACCTCCGTTTCCCGCAATATCCTTAGCTAAAAAGTAGTGCCTCCAACTGAGACTCATCATCGGTTTCACATGCGAAAAAAAAGCATGCCTACAGGACAGCTTCCCTTTGCCGAACATAGACCAGCTAGTGGACGCCACAGCTTTTCAGGGATTACTGAGCTTTATGGATACTTCTCCGGATATAACCAAGTCAAAATGTGCCCTGCAGACGAAGAGAAGACCACTTTCGTTACCGATCAAGGACTTTACTGCTACAGAGTAATGCCCTTCGGACTGAAAAATGCTTGGGGCAACCTTCCAAAGGTTGGTAAACAAATTTTTAAACCTCTCATCAGCACGACAATGCTAGTTTGCGTCGATGACATGATAACGATGTCGAAAGAACCAAGCTATCACATGGCCGACCTAAAAAAGACATTCGAGCTATTAAGGAAACACAACCTGAAACTCAATCCAGAAAAATGTACCTTCGGGGTATCCTCAGGAAAGTTTTTAGGTTACAATGTTGAGTGCCCGAGGTATCGAAGCAAACCCACAGAAGATCCAGGCAATACTGGGACTACAATCCCCCAAAACAGTGAAAGAAGTACAGAGCCTGACCGGTAGAGTGGCCGCGCTCAATCGGTTCATATCACGAGCAACTGACAAATGCCACCCTTTCTTCAAAATAATCCAAAAAGCAAAAAAGGATATCGACTGGACACCAGAGTGCGAGGAAGCCTTCCAGCAGCTGAAGCAGTATCTAGTGCAACCCCCACTCCTGGCGAAACCACTCCCAGGGGAAACATTATACTTATACCTGGCTGTTTCAGAGCGAGCAGTAAGTTCGGTACTGATACAAGAGACCGACAAAGTCCAGAAACCTGTTTACTACATCAGCAAAGCCCTCCTAGACGCCGAGACCCAATATCCAGTACATGAACTGGTCGCCCTTTCACTGATCACGGCAGCTCGGAAATTGGGGCCTTACTTCCAGACCCATCCTATCAGGGTCTACACTGATCACCCCCTAAAACAAATTCTGCAGCGGCCAGAAGTTTCCGGCAGACTAGTAAAATGGTCAGTAGAGCTAAGTGAACACGACATCTCCTACCTCCCGAGAGCAGCAGTGCAGTGAAAGGACAAGCCTTGGCAGATTTTATCGCCGAGTTTACCGAACCCCAGGTATTGACAATAGAAGAAGACAAATGGGAGATGTCTGTAGACGGTTCCGCCAACACACAAGGCAATGGCGCATGAGTCATCCTGAAAAACAACAGAGGAGAAAAATCCCGCTCGCCCTGAAATTCGCTTTCATAGCGACCAATAATGAAGCAGAATATGAAGCAATACTGGGCGGTTTAAGACTATGCACGATACTGGGGATCCGAGATGTGGTAGTAAGAATTGACTCACAGTTAGCCGTTCAGCAGCTAAAGGGAACCTTCCAAGCCAAAGAGCCTAGCATGATGGCCTATCTGACCGAAGTGAGAAAGTTGACTGGGAAAATGGGGAATATACGCTTCGAACAGATCTCCCGAGAAGACAATTGTGAAGCAGACTCCCTGGCACGGCTCGCCTCCTCAACAAAGGCCGAGCACCCCAGAATAATCCCTTTAATTTACATCCGGGAAAGGAGCGTAGGGGAATCTGAAGTAGAATTCTAGATAGATAAAGCAAAACATCATGGATACAACCCATCAGAAAATATCTGGAATCAGGAGAGAAACACCAGGAGACAAAACGGAGGCCAAAAATTAAGATACAAAAGCACCAGATTCTCCCTAATCAACGGGGTACTTTACCGAAGGGGTTACTCAGTCCCCTTCTTAAGATGTCTAGCAGAAGAATAAGCAAATTATGTGCTCAGGGAGATACATACGGGCATCTGCGGAAGCCACGCCGGGGGTCGCTCAATTGCTTTCAAAGCCCTAAGACAAGGCTTTTACTGGCCGACCATGCACCAGGACGTCATAGAAGTGGCCCGCAAGTGCGAAGGATGTCAGAAAAACGCAAATCTCCACCACCAACCAGCAGAACAATTAACTACACTACTCAGTCCCTGGCCGTTCGCCCAGTGGGGACTAGACATCATTGGGCCAATGCCACGAGGGAAAGGACAGGCAAAATACGCCATCGTGGCCATAGACTATTTCACCAAATGGGTGGAAGCAGAGCCATTATCCACCATAACGGAGAAAAAAGCCACTGAATTCTTGAAGAAAAATATCGTTTGCCGATTCAGAATTCCCCGAGCCATCATCACTGACAACGGGAAACAGTTTGATAGCAAAGGCTTCAGAAAACTCTGCGAGGACCTCCAGATCGCCATAAGGTTCGCCACACCAGCTCATCCCAAGTCAAACGGACAGGTCGAGGCGACGAACAAAACCATCAAGGCTAACCTGAAAGCCCGGCTCGGATCCAGCAAAGGCCTATGGGTGAAGAAATTACCAGAAGTACTATGGGCAAACCGGACAACCTATAAAGACTCCACCGGAGAAACCCCGTTCTCCTTAGCATACGGATATGAAGCTGTCATCCCAGCAGAAATCGGGGTAACCTCCCACAGGGTCCAATCCAACACTATGAAAGCAAACAGAATGAAGGACTTATCAGAAACCACCTCGACCTAATCGAAGAAAAGAGAGAAAGATCAGCCAAAAAAACAGCAATCTACCAACAAAGGATGGCCTGCTTCTACAATAAAAGGATTCAGGCACGCGCCTTCATCTCGGGCGACCTAGTGCTAAGAAGGGTCACCATAAATACCCGAAGGCCAGAGGAGGGCTCGCTAGGCGCCAAATGGGAGGGGCCCTACAAGGTTGGTAAAAATAGTAAGGCCAGGAGTATACATCCTAGAAAATCTCACGGCACAAGACTAAAAAAGCCGTGGAACGCCGAGAAGCTGAAAAAATACTTCCAGTAAACTCTCCCTTCCTCGTACTCGTTTGCAGCAAACACATAAGGGACAAATCCGAGTACAGAGCCTCTCTCAAAATGACCCACAGAGAGTTGTAAGAAGGGCAGTATGTCCCCGAGTATAAATAAAAAACTTTCTTTTTTTTTTCACCCGCTCTTCTAAAAAATAAAGTTTGCAAAACCATATTCAAAAACTCCGGGGACATACTCAATACAACGGTCCAAAGCCAAAAAGCACAAAACTCGCAACTATCTGATCACGACTACCACCATAAAGAAAGCATAAAGTCACAACAGAATCATTCAACTCCATACAAGCATTAAAAAGTAAGGACGAAGGTAAATAAGAGGATAGATCCGTGAGAAGCATAAGCACAGGGAGGGATGATGCCCCCGTGGCGATTGCTTACTCCAGTATTACCGAACATAAGGAGAAATATGCCATTAATGTTTCAATCGGCTCGGGGCAGGATTACGTTCCGCCGAGGCCTCTTCATTATTCAGCTCGGGGTCGGGTTACGTCCCACCGAGTAACGCTTATTGGCCTGGGGACGGAACATTCCCCCAGCACCAAGTATCTCTCTTGGCTCGGGGTCCTCAGGAGCATGGTCAATGTAATGGATCCGTGGGAAAGCATAGCACGGGGGTGATGACACCCCCGTGACGATTGCTAGCTCCAGTGATGTCGGACCTAAGGAGGAATATACCCTTAGTATCCCAGACACTCTTAGATCCATTCATCATTTTGGATCCGAGAGAGGCGCAGCACGGGGATGCGTTGTGCCCATGTAGCGTGTGCCTGCTCCAGCGTGGTAAGGAGGAGCCCTCATACAAATACACAGGCTCCACAGTGACCCGACGTGTAGAGGATGTGCCCGCACCATTCAAACGCTCTACTGATCCAAATCCTGGTTCGTCGGGACACTGAATTGAAAGATTCAGAATTGTGTTTTGGAGACCTCGGACAGGACGCTGTCTTGAGGCATCCATGTTGTTGTTTATACTTGCAAAAACATTTTTGGGGTAAGTACTAAGTCACTCCCGCCTTTTAAATCTTATTTTTCCAAAGTTTTGTTTTTTGTTTTCACCGGACCGGCAAGGGGACGCCCATGCCGGATTTGGTAGGGCTTCAAAAGGTTGATTCACTTCCCTTAAGTCCCAAAAATTACCCGTCTCGGGGCTGGATTTCGTTCCCCCGAGACCATTAGACTGATCGGTTCGGGGCTGGATTAGTACCGTCGAGGCCAATTGGCGAATCAGCTCGGGATCGGGTTAGGTCCCACCGAGTCGGTTTTCTTTGGACTGGGGAGGTAACATTCCCCCAGAGCCAAGTGTTTTCCTCAACTCGGGGTTGGGTTACGTCCCACCGAGTCGGTCTTCTTTGGACTGGGGAGGTAACATTCCCCCAGAGCCTAGTATCTCCCTCAGCTCGGGATCGGATTACATCCCTCCAGCTCATGTTGTCCCCCACGGAGGGGTCTCAAGTGGTCGGATAACAGGAAACAAAAAAAAAAAGATAAGAAAAAACACATAAAGATATATATATATATAATAAGATACAGCGTATAATGTTGTTACAAAAAGTTAAGTATACACAGGTCCCCGTCCGGGTTACCCTTTCTCAATCAACCCGAACAAGGGCGAGACATTCTTCCTCGGCTGGATCAGACGTCAGTTGGGTAGGCTCTGCCTCGGAAGGGGGAACAGCGGCTTCAACCACATCAACCTGGGAAACCCCTACTTCAGGGACAAGAGCAGGAACCTCAGGGCGGACTTCTTGGGGAACATGAGGGACCGGAGCAACCGAAATTGGGTCAGGATCCATCGCCTCCTCGGAAGAAGGAGGGAGCCATTTCTAAAACTCCTCCTCAGAGATCTCCCCCTTGCAAAAACTGATGGCCGCGTAGATAGGATCCATGTTCAGACCTGGCAGTACCATCGGTATTAGTTCAGCACAATCGCCAACCCCTTCAAGGCGGATAGCATCCTTCTCGGCCTCAAGATCGGCCTCTTTCCTCTCAAGATCATCCCGAGCCCGTGCCATTTGTTCATCATTGGCCTTCAGTTTGGCCTCAACACTTGATACCTTCGCTTTCAAAATGCCAATCTCAGATTGGGCGGCCTTCAAATCCTCCCTAGCAGAATCGGCAAGTTTTCGCTCCAACGCTGCAGCAGCCTTAAGAGCCTTGTTTGTTTTAAAGGTCTCAATTTCAGTCGACTCTTGATTCTTTATTACCTCCTCCCGTTCGGCCAGTTTAGCCTCCACTTCTGTAAGACGATTCTGAAGTCTCTGGGGCCTGACCACCCTCAGACAATAGACTCAAGAGGAGGTCCTTATTTGTAGCCATAAGGTAAGTAGCCTGCACAAAAACGAAGAAGTCAAGATATAAGATAAAGAAAACCGAGACCCGAAATCAGAAGGGAGAAGAGTAAAACTACCTTTGCCATTTGGGAGCTCATCTCGGTCACCAAAGCCTCAGGAGAGATGTCTTCATATCTCGAAACCTCCCCCGGAGGAATCACCTCGGCCAGTTCATTAAAGGCCGGCACTAAATGGGAAGTAGCCTCCCGGATGTCTTCCCCCAAATCATCCACACCGAGGATCACAGAAACTTTCCGTTTCTTGGAGGAGCCCCAGACGATTTTTTCCCCCGATGGGCATCTTTCTTCTTGCCCTGGACGGGGTCCTCCTCCGCCTCTTGAACCAACTCAGTCTCCTCTGTCCCAAACTGACGCCTCCTTTTCCTAAAAGGCTTTGGCGGACTGACCAACAGAGCAGATCCTGATGACTGCGCACCAGAAGAAGAGAAGATAGACCCCGAGCAGCTGGCTGCACCTTCCCCTGAGACACCCTCCCAGCCTCAACAGATTCAGGATGTGCCCGGGAGGTTCCAGTTTCAACATGACCGGCCTTCTTCATGGTACCGGCCAACCTCTCGAGATACTTCGGCCTCTTTGACATGCCTGGAAAAAAAAAAACTGCATCATTAACTAACTCCCTCCAGTGGAAGGCGGCTAGAAGACCAATATAAACCTACCTATCCGACTAGGGACCACTGGAGGGACGGTCCGAATAAGAAGCCCGTCAACAACAAAGCTGCTGCATCATTAACTAACTCCCTCCAGTGTACGGCATACCACCGAGCCCAGAATACCCGCTTCCGGACCTGGTGGGAAACCTTGGGAGCATCCCTCCAACAGGCTAGGAAGAATAAAAAAAAAAGAGGGTAAGAATTCAGATAAAGAAAAGCTAATGGAAGAAAAGATAAGGTCAAGTCTCCTAACCTCCCGCTCTAAAGATATCTGGTACCAAGATCTCCTCATCATCCGACCTCAGGGTCCGTCCCCAATCTCCAGTGGCCCAGAACCAGAGGTCTTTGAAATTCTTATTAGAATCAGGGAGCTTTTGGACGACGTTTGGCGAACTGTCATAAGCAGAGAGGTAGTACCAACCATGGTGGGTTTTTGGGTTAGCCTTCAACCGATACAACCTCTTCACCTCTTCAAAAGAAGGTTCGCCAAGACCCGCCCGATGCCAAGCTACATACGACCCGGCCAAAATCCTCCAACTGTTTAGACTTAGCTGACAGGGGGCGGTCTCCATCTCGGCCAACATCCAGGCGAAATAAGGTTGAATCGGCAGCCGTAGTCCACACTCAAAGAAAGCAGGAAGAAGTGCCACCGAGCCCTCATAAGGTTGACTAGCACGATCCATCGGGCCGGGAACTTCAAGGGCAATATCTATAGGGATATCGTATCATTGCCGCAACAGCGCCAGATCGTCCTCAGTTATCTTGGAAGGCCGATTCATGTCCAGAGCTGAGCTACCAAGGTCACCAGGCTCTGGATCCCTCCGAGGGACCCTCTGGTGATAAGTATCTTGCTCAACCTCGGAAGGGAAGGGGTAGGGGTAGTATCGAGGTCTTCCACACTGGGTGCCCCCGAACCCGAGGAAAGCTCTTCAGCAGGGGGAGTGGAGGGTTTAACAGGGTTTTTAGGGGAAGAACTGTTGTCAGACATCCCTGACATCCGAAAAACAGAAAAGGAAGGGGAAATCAGTCTATAAAACTACTCAGAGCCACCGTCTCAACTAGGAAGGTGGGTTCTAAGTGCCCTAAGAAAAAACCAACAAGCTATAAATCTTTCCCTAGCAACATTCAGAAATAATATATTCACAACACACAACAGCGAAAAGGTCGTTCAGAAGACTTACTTGTTTCTTTTCGGAAAAGTTAAAAGTTGTACAGTCCGGTTTACCCGTCCCTTATGTTCACAGGTCACGACAGAGAGAGAGGAAATCAACGGTTGAAAGGAACTCCAAAATCACCGAGATCGAACGGGTCACGTTTGAAGCAGAGTTTACAGGTAGGAAGGAAAATTGCCAAAAAGATTGCACAGTGAAAAACCTCGCCCTCTTATAGTCATGATCAGGGCGCTCGTAGCCGTTGGATCAAAATAAGAAACCCGGATGAACGCCAAATGTCAACCGCAAAAGAGGTCTGCCAAATTATAAATAGACGGTTGAGATCAGCACGCTGTGAAGTTCTGCTTCTACACGGTCGATTCACTTCCTTTTTTGGTGGGAACCCAACGGATGTTTGAAGTGTCAAAACTAGAAGAAACCCTAAAAATGATTTGATGGGCATTTAAACAGACATGATTGTTCCGCGTCTCGAGAAAAAGGCGTTTGAAAAGAGGCGACAGAACACTTTCGAACCGGGTCGACCTCCAACAGAATGAATGCGCACACCATCTTTATATAGTTCCCAGCACCAACTTGTACACTCGTTGAACCGAGAACTAGGGGACAAATGTTGATGGTGTTTTAGGCACTATGATATTTAAAACAACACGACAAGGGTAGAATGGTAATTCCCTTTTGGATGAGATCATTGCTACCGACCCAACGAAAGCCAGCAATAAGGGCACCGAGCATTCACAATAAAAGTCCGACCACATTATAAGTTACTAGACCGACCACAACAGAGAACTTATGATCGGTAACCGGGCACTTATCATCGACGACAGAAGCACTCTCAGTACAAAAGACTAATGTGACCGACCTCATGAATACCGACCAGACACAGTGAAGCGTGCTCCAGAAGATAACACCCTATTCTTGTGGATAAGATGACAAGTTATCCTATCTTCATGGGGAAAACTGATAAGTTAATATCCTAATAGGGTAAATGAAATAAGTGTAGTTTTGACTAAGGAATCATGATAGGAAAAGATGACCATCTCCAATTGGGAATCCTTGTACAAATAGGAATCTGATTTCTTCACCATTATAAATAGGAGAGTAGAGTGAGTATAGAAGGGGCATCAGAATCATCAAGCTCTGACTTGTAAACACAAAAAAAAGATCTGAGAAGCGTATTTGAGTAATAAAATTGCCATCCTGTTTTTGTCCGTGGACGTAGGTCGGATCCAAATCCACCGAACCACGTTAAATCTCTTTGTCGATTGGTGTGTTTATCTGTCTCTCGCTAAATTTGATTTTGGCCCCCATAACCAAACAAATTCACTATTAAAGGAGGATTACCTCGGAAGTGATATTCCTATATTACCCTGAGACCAAAATCCACCGTCAACACACATCAACCGGCACGGTAAAGCATCGTGGTAAAGGGCTTTACCCCTCCCCATAGGGGATCTTTCATTGCACTTACTAAGCCTATGCGCTCGATTGAATCATGCATACAAAGAATTAAAAGCAATAATATCAAACGTAGTATGCCCGATTGAACGTATCTTGCATTCAACGAACACACATCAACGGTGCGGCAAAGCATCGTGGTAAAGGGCTTTAACCCCTCCCCATAGGGATATTCATTCCACTTACTAAGCCATGCGCTCGATTGAATCATACATAAATAAGCAACATGCAAAATTCAAGTGACGAAAAATAAATAAACCAAAGAAACACAAAACAAAAGAGGGTGCCGTTTACTCAAGCGGTACGTGGAGTTGTATCCCGAGTACAGATCATACTACCATCAATTCGGAATCGGCTATGAAATTTATGTCCGGGTTTCCATCCGATATACCGCAAGAGTTGACACATCTCTCATTTTATTCCAAAGCCACAACATACAACATCTCATAATTCATGCATATTTATTTACTCAAGGGGCACAACATGCATTTCAACATGACAATCATGCAAGCAATAATACAAATAAAATGGAAAACAAGTGTGGAAAATACCCTCAGGTCTAACCTTTTTGCCAACTTTCAGGCTTACGTTTCACGGACGTCGGAAAGGGTACAGCTCCCCAACTTCTCCGGTTCACTGGTTTAGCGTCCTAGCTCACTGTTTTGCTGTTTTGCTTGCTGTTCGAACTCCGTTCTGCTACTGTTTGGCCTCTGTTTTGCTGCTCACTGTTCAGGTCACCTGTTTTGACGTTTCCATGGACTGTTCCGAGTTTTTTGTGGGTTTTTAGTGTAGTCTTGTGTGATTATTTTAAAGATTATGAATGCAGTTTTTATGTTACCGTTTTGAGGATTTTTGTGGGTTGTTGTTTCGGTGATATGGGAAGGCTTATGGGGCTGTGTTTTTGACGTGCGAATGGCTGCTGTATTGGTGTATTTATTTTCCGGTGATGTGAGGGAATGAGATGAAGAGAAATTTGTTATATTTTTTGTGTGATATGCGTGAATGGATACTTGGAGAGGGGGGTTGAAAATTCTTTGCTTCTTTTCTTTCTTGTGATGGGCGTAAATTCGGAGAGGCTTTTTCTTGTATCAATGAGTTAGGGGAGTGCATGTCTTGGTTATGGGTTGTTTATATAGGGAAAGGCTAGGGCTTCACCTTGTCTCACAAGGAATGGATTTTCGCATTAAAAGGAGGATTTGATTTGGTATTCAACAAGGAAAGGATTAGATGGAGGGGGGACAAATCTTGGCTAGATTAGGAATGCAAAATATTTAATTTGTTATGATTGATTTTAATTAGGCATGATATTTGTTAAGTTTGGTATATAATATATTGGATTTATATTTATTGGGTATGGTTATATTTTATGTTTTATTTAATTGGTAAATGGTTTAATTATTTTATTTAATATTTAATTTAATTTCCCATGTGTTTTAAATGTGTTTTATTAATTGGGATGTGTTTTATGGGCTTTGGGGGGCTAATTGGGCTGGGGTGCGAGGCTAGTAGCAAAACTAGAAACACCGACGCCGTTCGAACGCCCATTCGAACGCTACATGAACGTCCGCAATCTACCAGACGTTCGAATGAAGTAACGAACGCAATACTAACGAAGACAGTGAACTTGTGAAATGAACTTGATGACGTACTTATTCTGAATTTCCCCTTCCGACCTCTGTTTCCCGCAATATCCTTAGCTAAAAAGGTAGTGCCTCCAACTGAGACTCATCATCGGGTTTCACATGCGAAAATACAATGCCTACAGTCGCCCCCACTTTGATGGAACTTGTGCAGTGTGTGACTTTGAACAATCCTATCAAAGTTATGCAGTGCAGGTCACTTACCTGGCTCATCTGCTGCCTCGAGCTGAGTTGGTGTTGCAGTGGACCTCGATCCTGGGACGCATCCCACTAATTGCAACTGACAACGGGGGCACCTCGACCCTGGGCACCTCGACCCAACACCGCTGACAATAGGGACCTCGCCCTCAAACTGATGATGTAGTGGGCACCACGACCCTATGACGCATCCCGGAACTACAACCGACAACGGGGGCACCTCGACCCAACACCGCTGACAATAGGGACATCGCCCTCAAACTGATGATGTAGTGGGCACCTCGACCCTGGGACGCATCCCGGAACTACAACCGACAACGGGGGCACCTCGACCCTGGGCACCTCGACCCAACACCGCTGACAAAAGGGACCTCGCCCTCAAACTGATGATGTAGTGGGCGCCTCGACCCTGGGTCGCATCCCGGAACTACAACTGATAATGGGGGCCTCGTCCTCAAGCTGATATGGGCCTCGCCCCCGAGCCGACATGATATGGGCCTCGCCCCCAAGCTGATATGGGCCTCGCCCCTTGGGACTCATCCCAAAAACTGAAATTGCGCTGACGCTGCTTGGCTCATTTCTGCCGCTTTCTCCTTTCTTCGAACCTGCGAACACAAAACAGAAACAAACACGAAGAGAATGCAATGTTACGTGTATGCATGAATGATTTTCTTATTCCGTTGGGTTAGGTCTTCTGCTAATTCCCGTGGTGACTGCTCAGTCTTCTCTCCCTCAGACAAAGTATTGCTTCAATCTGTCTACGTTGATCAGCTCGGTGAACTCGTTCCCCTCCAAGTCTGATAACTTCACTGCTCCATTTCCCATTACCTTCTGCACTATGTAAGGTCCTTCCCAGTTTGGTCTGAATTTTCCTCTCGGATCTGTCGTCGACGGCCTCGACTGCTTAAGTACCAAATCACCTTTTCTGATCTTGGTGGGACGTACTTTCTTGTTGAATGCTCGGGCTAGTCTCTTCTGATACAACTGCATGTGATACAAAGACTTAGTTCTCTTCTCATCCAATAGTGCTAACTGATGAAACCTCTGTGCGACCCATTCATGTTCCGGTAATTCTGCCTCTGCTAATACCCTCATAGACTGTATTTCCACTTCTACTGGTAACACTGCTTCCATTCCATAGACCAAAGAGTAAGGTGTGGCCCCTGTTGCTGTCCTTACTGATGTTCTGTACCCCCACAGAGAAAATGGTAGTTTCTCGGCCCAATCCCTGCAGTTCTCTGTCATCTTGGCTAAAATCATCTTTATGGTCTTGTTGGCTGCCTCTACTGCCCCAATTGCCTGCGGCCTGTACGGTGATGACTTATGGTGGCCTATACCGTACCTCTGCAACAATGCCTTCGTCTCTCCATGAAACCGAACTCCGTTGTCTGTCACTACATGATGCGGCATACCATACCGACAAATGAGGTTCCGAGCTATAAATTTGCCATCTGTTTTGCTGTAACATTGCGGAATGATTCGGCTTCCACCCACTTCGAGAAGTAATCTACGGCCACTACTATGAAGCGATGCCCATTCGATGCATTCGGCCAAATTTCTCCGTTCATATCAATTCCCCATGCTGAGAAAGACCACGGCTCTGACAACCTGTGCAACTTTTTATGCGGTAAGTGATTCAAATTACCGTGTGCTTGACAGTCATGACAGTGCTTTACCATCTTTGCGCAGTCTGTTTCTATGGTTGACCAATAAAAACCTTGTCTCACTATCTTTCGGGACAGATTCAACCCGTTCATGTGCGGTCCACACACCCCGGCGTGTATTTCTCCCATTACATCCTGAGCTTCTTCCTTTGTCAAACACTTCAACTGAATACCGTTTGCTTGCCTCTTGTACAGTTCCCCTTTCAAAATCACATACTGGGAAGCTAACTTCTGAATGGCTATTCTGTCTTTTCTGCCTGCCCCTTCCGGGAGTTCACCATGTTCCAGATACCTCTGAATGTCATAATACCATGGTTTACCGCCGTCGACCTCAACTTCCAGAATTCTTTCTATCTCATAAACAGGTTGCTTACTGTTGTCAGTATCAACGGTCTCATCACTAACTTTTCTGGATTTTCCCAAGTCGCTGCAAGTGTAGCCAATGCATCTGCCATCTGATTCTCTTCTCTCGATAAGTGCTGAAACTTACACTCGGGGATAACCTGTGCCAAATTTCTAAGGTGAAAGAGGTAAGGCTTCAACCGTTCTTTTTTCGATTCCCATTCTCCTCGCATCTGCTGGACTACCAACATAGAATCTCCATAGACTTCCACACTCCCGGCCTTCAAGGCTATCAATGCTATCAAACCAAAAGCACATGCTTCATACTCGGCCATGTTATTAGTCACTCTGAATGTCAACCTCTTGGCCAAAGGCAAAGTCTCTCCATCGGGGGTTACTATCACGATCCCGATCCCGGCTCCCTTGTAATTCACTGCTCCGTCAAAGTACATCTTCCATCTCTGAACTGTTATTGCTTGGATCTTTTCGTCTGGAAATTCAAACTTATATTGATCCCCCTCAACAGGTTGCAATGCCAGAAACTCTGCTACTGCTCGCCCTTTGATCACTTTGGAGGTGAGATACTCAATGTCAAACTCTGTCAGCAATACCAACCATCTGCCCAATTTTCCCACTAGTGAAGGCACCGAATGAAGATATTTCAGAGGATTTTCCTTTGCCACTACCTGGATCTTGTAAGAATGGAAATAATGCCGCAACTTTCTGGAAGCCCATATCACTGCAAGACAGATCTTCTCAACTCCATGATACCGAGCCTCATACGGGAGCATCTTCTTACTCAGATAGTAAACGGCATGTTATACCCCTGTCTCATCTGCCTGTACCATCATTGCCCCCAGTGCTTCTGATTCTATAGCCAAATACAATATCAAAGGTCTGCCCGGTCTCGGAGGTCTCAATACAGGTGGCTTTACCAAGTACTCTCTGATTCTATCGAAGGCTGTCTGACACTATTCATTCCATCTCACTGGCTGATCTTTTCTCAACAGTTTGAAGATAGGCTCACATACCGATGTCAACTTGGCAATGAACCGACTGATGTACTGAATCTCCCCCAAGAATGCTCTGACTTCTTTTTCTGTCTTCAGTGCAGGCATTTCTGTGATTGCCTTGATCTTTTCAGAGTCTACCTCTATTCCGCCCATTCCCACTGTATGACCAACCAATTTCCCTGATGTTACCCCAAACACACATATCTTAGGGTTTAGCCGCAGGTTGTATCTGTCAACTCTCTGAAGAAACCTTTCCAGTGCTTCAATATGCCCAACCCTTGTCTCTGATTTCACCATCATGTCATCTACATACACCTCAATCTCTTTGTGCATCAAGTCATGGAAAAGTGTAGTGGCCATCCGCTGATAAGTAGCTCTCGAATTCTTAAGCCCAAACGGCATTACCTTGTAACAATAAGTACCCCACTCGGTAACAAATGATGTCTTGTGTTTATCTTCCTCAGCCATGAGAACCTGATTGTAACCTGAAAACCCATCTGCAAATGAATACATAGCGGATAAAGCCGCGCTATCAACCAGAACATCTATATGCGGCAAGGAAAATCATCTTTCGGACAAGCTTTATTGAGATCTCTGTAGTCTACACACATTCTGACCTTCCCATCTTTCTTCGGTACCGGTACTATGTTAGCCAACCATTCAGGATACTTTACTACTTCCAGGAACCCCACATCTATCTGTTTCTTAACTTCCTCTCTGACTTTCTCAGCCCATTCTGGTCTCATCCGTCGGAGTTTCTGTTTTACTGGTCTCATATTCGGATAAGTTGGTATTGTGTGCTGGGCAATATTTCTGTCTACCCCAGGCATGTCCTCATAGGACAAAGCAAATACTTTGGCATATCTGACCAACACTTCTTCTAGTTTCTCCCTCTATTCGGAGGTTACTTCACTTGCAATCAGAATTTCCTTGGGGTTCTCAAGTGTACCCAAGTTAAATGCAATAGTTCTGGCTGAACTGATGTCAAATATGCTTGATTCGTGTAGTGTAAATGGAAATGACTCAGGCAAGTAAGCAAAAGAGATGTCTTTATTATTGGATAATGCGGAAGTACATTCAAACAAATCAGGAAGGTAAATGTCTTCATCATCTATAGACACTTCTTCCTCTGCAATCAGATCTTCCTCAGGCTTTTCGTCCTCTCCCAGAATCAGGCTCTCCAACTTCATCAGTTCTTCCTCCCAATTCTCTTCTTCTTTCTCCACAATTTCTTCAACTATCAGCTTCTTACCCAACATATCCTGGAAGATCTCAAACCCAGGTACCACAATTCCATTAACTTCCACAGGCTCAGGCTCCCCTTGATATCCTGAAGCTTTCACAATACATTCTATCAGTTTCAGGCCCTTTTTCTTGACCTTTGGCTTTTCTTCATCAGACTTGTACCTCAAACCCTTCCGAGTAGTCCGTCCTCTGAAATCTGGCAATTTTGAACCTTACCCGGCTCAAACTTCATTTTCTCCATAATCCTAGCCACCCTAGGATCCACCCACTCCTCAAAAGTAGCTGACACCTGAAACCTCGTGAAAGGTTGTATCTCCAAGGCAGCCACGACATTATCTACTCAGCCCGGATGGTAACAACTTCTCCCTCATACGGGAACTTGATCATCTGATGCAAAGTGGAAGGCACGCCCCCAAGTTTGTGGTGTTGGTTTTTCTAAGGTCCAAGATCAAATCA
>SKCR01035031.1:0-17373 GCA_019454045.1 Zanthoxylum bungeanum
TCGGTCTGGGGAAGTAACATGTCCACCAGACACCAAACTATCTCGCTCAGCTCGGGGTCGAGATACGCCCCACCAAGTCAGCTCTCGGACTGGGGACATAACATTCCCCCGGGTCCAAATGCCTCACTCTTCACAAGGTCAATCCAGACCCCTCTAACTCGTGCTGACCCCTGATGGGCCTTAAAATTGCAATGATGGCAAGAAGCGTTAAAAGGAGAAGAAAAAGAAGAAAGAAATAAACAGACATAAATGCATAAATGTATATAAATACAAGTTGTAATATTATTACAAGAAAAAGTTAAAGTGTACATAGGGCCCCGGTAGGGTTACCCTTTCTCATTCATCCCGCGCAGGGGCAGGAACTTCTTCCTCAGTTGGCTCAAATAGTGGAAGGAGCGGCTCGGCATCAGGAGGAGGAGCTGCGACTTCGGCATCAGGAAGAGGAGCTGCGACTTCGGCATTAGGAAGAGGAGCTGCGAGTTCGGCATCAGGAGGAGGGATCTCAAGGCAGTCCTCGTCCACGGCAGGAACCTCCGATCCTTCCTCAGGAGGAACCTCAGGAGCCGGAATGACCGAGATAGGGGCGGGATCCATCACCTCCTCAGGTGGGGGAGGGATCCACTTTTGAAACTCTTCCTCGGAAATGTCCCTTACAGTAACTGATGGCCGCATAGATAGGGTCCATATTCAGGCTCGGCAGCACCATCGGTATCATCTCGGCACAGTCACCAACTCCCTCGAGACGGATGGCCTCCTTCTCGGCCTCGAGATCAGCTTCTCTTTTCCAGCTCGCTCTCTCTCTCCTCGAGATCAATCTCCCTCTCCTCAAGCTCGGTTTTCTTCCTTTCAAGACTATCTCGGACCCGTGCAACCTCCTCATCTTTGTTCTTCAACTTGGCCTCAGCACTTGCTACCTTCCCCTCAGAACGCCAATCTCAGATTGGGCAACCTTCAGGTCCTCCCTGGCATTATCAGCAAGTTTCCTTTCAGCACAGCAGCTGCTTTGAGAGCCTTGTTCGTTTTGAAATTCTCAACAGCGGCCGCCTCGAGATTCTTGATCGCCTCCTCCCGGTCAGCCAGCTTTGCCTCCACTTCGGAAAGGCGACTTTGAAGCCTCTGGGCCTGACCGCCCTCGGACAGCAGAGTCAGAAGAAGACCCTTGTTCTTGGCCATAAGGTAGTTGGCCTGCGCACAAAAAGGGAGGAAGGAGTCAAATACAAGAAAAGAGAGAACCAAGATCCAAAAAACCGAGAAGGGGAGTAAAAATACCTTCGCCATCTGAGAACTCATCTCAGCCACAACACCCTCGGGAGATACATCCTCGTACCTCGAGACCTCCCCCGGGGGAATCACCTCGGCCAATTCATTAAAAGCCGGCACTAAGTGAGAGGTAGCCTCCCGGATGCTTTCTCCCAAGTCATCCACCCCGAGGACCACAGGGCCCTTCCGTTTCCTGGAGGAACTTTCAGAGGACTTCTTCCCCCTACGAATGTCCTTCCTCTTGACTGGAGCAGCTCCCTCGTCTTCTCCCTCCTGGGCCAACTCGGTCTCCTCGGTCCCGAACTGACGCCTCCTCTTCCTAAGAGGCTTTGGCGGACTGGTAAGACGAGCGGACCCCGACGATTGTGCACCAGGAGAAGAGAGACTCCGAGCAGCAGGCTGGACATCTCCTTGAGACACCCGCTCAGCCCCAGTAGTGTCAGGCTGTGCCCGGGAAGTTCCAACATCAGCACGGCCGGCTTTCTTCATGGTACCGGCCAACTTCTCAAGAAACTTAGGCCTCTTCGACATGCCTACAAGAAAAAAGGAAATCAGGAGCCGAGCACATAACAAAGATATCAAACATGATGAAACAAACTGCAAAGAAGACAAAACAAACAACATGCATCTACCTATCCGACCCGAGGCATCCGTGGGGACAGCCCGAATAAGGCCAGACTCAATAAAAGCCGCGTCATTTACCAGCTCCCTCCAGAGGGCGGCATACCGACGAGCCCAATATACTCGCCGCCGGACCCGGCGGGAAACTTTGGGAACATCCCTCCAACAGGCTAAAAAAGAACACGAGAAGGAAGGTAAGAACCCAAACAGAAAAAAAGGGGGGAAAGAAATAAGCTAAAGGACAATCTCCTAACCTCCCGCCCTGAAGATATCCGGTACTAAGGTCTCCCCTTCATCCGACCTCAAGGTCCGCCCCCAATCCCCAGTGGCCCAGAACCAGAGATCTTAAAGTTCTTATTCGAATCAGGGAGTTTCTTAACGACATTGGACGAGCTGTCATAAGCTGAAAGGTAATACCATCCATGGTACGACCTGGGATTGGCTTTCAACCGATATAGCCTCTTCACCTCTTCAAAGGAAGGATCGCCAAGTCCTGCCCGATGCCAAACCACGTACAACCCGGCCAGAATCCTCCAACTGTTTAGACTCAGCTGACAGGGGGCAATCTCCATCTCGGCCAACATCCAAGCAAAATAAGGTTGAATCGGCAAACGTAGCCCACACTCGAAGAAAATAGGAAGAAGTGCCACCGAGCCCTCGTCAGGCTGACTGGCACGATCCATTGGGCCAGGAACTTCAAGAGCAATGTCTATTGGGATGCTGTATCGTTGCCGCAATAGTGCCAGATCATCCTCGGTTATCTTAGAAGGACGGTTCATATCCAAAGCCGACGACCCAAGTTCTCCAGGCTCTGGGTCCTTCCGAGGAACTCTCTGATGGTAGGAGTCATTTTCAATCTCAGAAGGAGTGGGGGTAGTATCGAGGTCTTCTACACTAGGCGCCCCTGAGCCCGAGGAAAGCTCTTCAGCAGGGGGAGTTGAGATTTTGACAGGCCTTTCGGAGGAAGAATTACTGTCAGACATCCCTGACACCCAGAAAAACAGAGGAAGGGGGAAGAATCAGTCTACGGGAAGCTACCCACGATGCCCGTGCTAAACTAGATATGGAGTCTCTAAAGAAGTGCCCTAAAGCAAGACCCAACAGAACCACAAATCTCTCCCTAAGCAAAATAAGCAGATGGAATCACAACACAACAAAAGAAGGCAGATCGCTCAGAAGACTTACTTGTTCTTCTCGGAAACAGGAGGTTATACGGTGAGGTGGTGTTCGTTCCTTAGGTGCTCGGCAACGAAGAAGGATGAAGACCGCGGCTTGAGCTTCGAGAACACGGAGTTAAGTGGATCACAAAGAAAAAGAAGCAAACGATTGCCGAAAAAATGGGAACAGTAAAACCCTCGTTTTTTTTTATAGTCATGACTGGGAGGCACATCACCGTCGGTTTTAGCGGGAACCCAGCATATGTTTGACAAATGTCGAAAGTTAGAAAAAACCCTAAAAGCTGATTTGATGGGCATTTAAGAAGACATGATAGTTGTGCGTCTCGAGGAAAGATGAACGAAACGGCAAGAAGATTCTTTTTTGCATTCTGGGACGACTACCAGCAAGAACAATCAGCACACCCTCTTCATATAGTTCCCGGCACCAACTCGCATACTCGTTGGAACCGAAAACTAGGGGACAGATGTTGATGGTGTTTTCAGGCACTACGGCATTTAAGACAGCACGACAAGGACAAAAGGGTAAATTCTCTGTCTGGCTAAAATCATGTAGCCGATCCGACCAGTTCATGTGAAGGACCGACCACTATGGTTCAGATGACCGAGCACTATAGATGTCGGCAGGAACGCTCTCAGCATAAAAGATTGTCATGGCCGACCTCATTAAGACCGACCAGACAACGGGACGTGTCCAAGACAACAGCACTCCATTCTTATGGATAAGATAAGAGAGATATCCTACTCTCGCAAGGAGAAGGAGTCGGAATCCAAAAGGGAATACGGAAGGAGAAGGAAGCACCGGATCAGGAAACCCTACAAAAAGAGAAGATTGAGTCCAATAGGATTTCTTATACAAATAGGAATCTGATTTCTGTATTATTATAAATAGAAGGGTAGAGCATGTGTAAAGGACATCTGAAAATCATCACAAGAGTGAGAGATTAGAGTCATAAAGTTCCGATTTGTAAGAGCAAAGGAAAGGCCTGAGAGGTGCATTTGAGTAATAAAAAGAGTACCACCCTGTTCTTGTCCGTGGACGTAGGTCGGATCTCAAAGTCCACCGAACCACGTTAAATCACCTTGTCTGATTGGCGTATTTTCTTGTTTTCCGCTAAATTTGCCTTTGGTTCCCCATAACCAAACAAATTCACAGTTGAAGGAGGATTCCCTCGGAGGTGATATTCCTATATTATCCCGAGGCCAAAATCCACCGTCAACATATATATCAAACTGAGTATCTAAAATCCAATTTTAATATTAGTAGTGAATATATTTATGACAAACATATTTGAAGTTAGAGACTTGCTCGTCTTCAATTCCTTCATGTCTGCTTTGTCCAAACGGCAGTCACGCTTCCGCGATCCCATTTGCCACAATTAAGCAGACATTTTGGGATATGTCCTTTATCTTCCTAGAAGATTATAATGATTTTGCCTTTGCCCTTTTCAATACTCTAGAAGCCTTTGGCCAAGCCTTGGCATTCTAGAATATCGAAGTAAAGTGCGCCTTGCGCTACTTGCCTTATTGCAAATTTTGACTTTGTCACCTTGAGAATAGTCATTAACTCTCAAAGAGTTATTTATTGCAATTTAGTACTTCTAAAATCTAAGTATAGATTTTTGAAGATCCTTCAATTCAGTATCATACTTTAAGGATCTAACCCTTAGTTCTGACACAGAAATTAAGGAGTCTACTACGACAAGCTTAATGGATTAAGCACTTAAGTTATCATCACACAAATCTTCCAAAGATTATGCTCTACTATTTGCTTAACTATGGGCTTAGGCATATTATGTTATTTTATCAAATAAAGTAACTTATTATTTTCCAGGACCATCCTGAAACTTTATTCCCATTTGAAAATTAAACCATTTAAATACATTTTCCCTAGGATTATATTTTTAATGTCAATCTTTCAATTTAATCTTGATTGTAATAGTCCAACTATTCAATCAACGATTTAGGTACTATTTATTATAATGATTACTATAGTCCAACTATTTAATCAACTATAATTTAATAGATTAAAATCAATTATATTGATTACTATAATCAAATTATAAAATCAACTATAAATGAATAGTTTGAATACAGTCCAATTGTTTATTAAAACAACATTTAAATATTAGTCCAACTAACATTTAATTATTTGACGAATGATATTTGAATGAGCGCGTATGGCAAGTAATTAAATGAATATTACAAATTTAATTCTTGCCTCCCACTATTTTTCGGCGAGCCTCTAACCCTATGTTGAGTACTCGAGAAACCGTGTTTCCTAGCGGGCTGGATCCCTTTTGAATATCGCACAATCTTGACTTTGGCCAACAAATTGTAAGATAATTAACTAGGTAGATCTCTAAGATCGATTGGATCCAATCCAATTCCTAGATCCGGTAGGGGGACATCCAAGTCCGAAACATATATCTTATATATGCCAATACATCCAATGTATTACCTAACCTTTTTCCTCTGAATCAACTAAGCCTTGGCTTTGGCACAACAAACTTAGTGATCCCAGTTAAGCGCGACCCATTGACCATGGAAAGCTTCGTAATCATTGTCGATGGACAAGAAGTGGTCTTGACTTTGGCCAACAAACCATAACTTGGACAAGACACCAATATGGAACAAAGCCTTCGTGATTCAAACACATCCTTGACGAACAAAGGCCTTGACTTTGGCCAACAAGCCAATGCCAGTCTCGGATCTTGAGTGAGAATCACTCAATGGAAGGAAAAATGCTTAATATTTTCTGAGGGTTTTTCGAGTGCAAATTGGCAACCAATTTATTATCTTTGTTAAGGTCTCATCATCATACACCCTTAAACATGCATTCTAAACACATAATAAAGCGCATATGAATAAATAATAATGATATGTGGATGGATACTTTACACATTGATCCTAGATCAAATCTCTCCCTTTCTCTCTCCCGCTAGCACAAGTATTTACTTCTACCCGTTACACTACACTTCTAAAGAAACCTCATTTACATTGAGGGGAATATGTGAGAAGAGAATACAAAGAATATGGAGGTATAAGGCTGGACGCGCAGGTCCAATTAATAAATCAAATTTATTACAACAATTTCTAAAATTGTCCCACCCATCTAATATCCATCCGATATACATTATTCATGCATCGCAACCATGTATTCACACAAGCATGTTATCAATCAATCTAATCAAATTAATTAATCTGATAATTAGTGACCATCCAATGTTCAAACAATGATTTGATTTTGCTCGAGTCAAACTCATTTTGCGAATAAGTACTCAAAGTACGAATTCTCGAATTAAATTAAACTACATAATTAAATCCAATTCAATATGAATTTAATTCTAATTCGCTATTTAATTCCAAATTAAATACTACACTTTATTAACAAACTTTTACGACTTAAATTCCAAATTTAAGGTTTCTAAACTAGTCATTGTAGTTGTCCCATTTGAGCTTATGCTCATCAAGGATGGAACGAAGTGATATTGTGTTTGCCATTTGAATGTTTGTGAAATATTTTAACCCACCTGTTAAGAGAAAACGTTAAAATTAGGAATATGTTTTCATTAATGTTTCATAATAACATGAGCTCTTAATATTATGAAGTTGCTCCCACTCAATTGTTTTAAAATTTTAAGCAAATCGTATCAACCCCAATATGATGGATTTCTTATGGGCAAGGATCCCATTATCATCATTTCATAACTCCGACTAGGGTCGGTGGTTATAAAATACGATAATTAGGTTGGTTCCCAACAAATTTATGATATAAATCACAATTCCTTGATCATTGGGTTGGGCAATCAAACATGCCATAGCTTATGCTAGTCCTTATGGACACCCAATCTTTGCCACTAAGTTATAAGACCACGCCTAAGGGTCGCTGCGTCTTATGACTCAGAAAAGTCAAACCATTGTCAATAGTACGATTTAGGGACAAATTGGTATTGGTCAGTCTGGTAAAGCCTAATCCTGCCAATACGGTTTAAGCCCTTTGGGTCTATACTTTAAAATGGGAGGAAAATTTTAGACTTAAATTATTATTGATGATTTTAGCAAGTTTAAGTGGATAACTGTCAAATGGATTCCTCCATTGGAAATTCCCCAGAGGGAGGGTGGAGCGAACTCTCTTAAATACCCTTACCTCTTAGGCTCTTATTGCCTTGGTGACATGAATAAACAATAGATCCTCCAAATTAGTCCAACACTTTAAATATGCTTTAATATAAGCTTTGAGTAAATGATTATCTAGATGTCTTCACAGCTTTTCCTTTTGGCTATAAAAAGGTAGTGAGTGAAGGAAGACATCAAATCATTCTCTAACTCTAGTAATACCTTTGGTTAAATTAACTTTAGTTTTGAAATTTTTATTAACCCCTTGATCCCAACCCACTTGTATCTTTTATAATGTCTTTTATTATAAATAAGTGATTTATATTTATTAGCCTTAAAGGTAATAAATCTCTAAGTTCATCATGGAATAATTAATTAGCCAAGGGATAAGCAATACACTATCTATTTCTTAGAAAGTCTCTAGATGCTTGCACCTTAAAATAATCATGCCAATTCTAATCATACATAGAATCATCAAGCATATGAGTTTTAATATGTTGGAATTATTTTAGGCATTAAATAACTTTGATTAATATTTAATTATGATATTGCATTTTATTTTATTCAAATAAATTTACTATTCACATTTTTCTGCAGATGCGTGAAATTTAAATGCAATTTAACAACTCCAATCTTAACCAAATCATGCAAAACATGTGTCTAAAATTAAGTTCAGGGTGTTAGCTTTCCAACGAACTTTTAAACACCCAATTTCGAGTTCAAACGTGTGAGAACTAATCAAAACAAAAACGGCGCGATGATACCACTGGTGGGAAGCGGCCGCGAGTGCGCAGCGGAAAATAAAAAATTATTATGTCGCTTTCCCTTTGCCCAAGATCCATTTTTTTTATTCTACAAGCCTAAACATGTTACTATATATTCTAAGTATAAAACTCATAAAACATGCAAAGAACATAAACCTAAACATGTTAACTATCATAAGAACTCTAATTAAAATAAAGAAAGAAAAAGACTTACTTGAACTGAAGACTCCTCCAGTCATCCCTCCAATCTACAAGTTTTCTCGAACTCAGCAAGCTCTTCCATGTTCCAAAGAGCCACCCAAGTGTGTGGTCTCCAAAGATGCACACACCAAAACCAAAACTCAACGACAAGACTACGCCTTGAGTTCACGGGTATTTTGCCCTTGGTGCTAGCCTAGGCAAATACCTTAAAACTTTTAACTTGAGGTTCCTCTAGTCAATAAGACTTAAGGATCCTCTAAATCAGTGGCTTACTCTTAAACTTTAGAGTTGCTCACTTATATAAACCCAAGATATGAAAGGTTTGGTGCAGCAAATTTGTGAAGAATTCTTTGGGTTTATATAGTGCTCCAAAGACAAAAAATTTATTAAGAATCTGATGTGGGATAAAAGCTAATTTAATCTTAGCCATTGGATCTTAATTTAGTGGTTTAATGAGCTTATAAAACCCTAGTAAGAGTTTGGAATTCAAAACAAATAAATTTTTTTTACTATTCACATTACTATTAATATGAATAGTAATTTTTTTTAATTCCACTTCCCAAAGTGCCCCTATTGTCATTCACCAATCCATAAGCCACTATGGAACCTCATAAATGATCTGTTCAATAATTAAACACATTGAACCATTTATGAACAATTCCTACAGCAATCATATATGTTGTTATATTTGTAATGTGCATTGTTAACCATTGATTTCGACTTTGTTGTTGTGTGTGATAATTTAATCGAACATAAATTATCCTCCAATCAGATGGTCGTTCGATTTCAATGACCAAGGTTGACATCTAGCAACATGCCAAGGCCCCCAAATGAGAAGGAAAGATATATATACCCATTCTGTATGCGATTTACATATGATACGGTCCCTCGACTCACTATATCCCCACCTATTGACATAGGGTACATAAAGTGTCTACCCATATGGTCAAAGGTATGATGTTGAAAGTGTCATGAGTCGTGCTAACCCAAGAATCTCACATGATTCTTCCGCTGTAGCCACAGTCTCAAGCACTGATCACACATATCAACCCGCGAACTGGAATACTACTCTTATAAGAAAATATTATCCGAGAGAGTGGCGATTCTTTGTTGTATCTTTACAAACTTCATGTGTTTCAATAAATGACCCAATCATACCCTTATGACCGGATCTTTTGAACCAAGGAAAGAGAATGTCAAAGTTATTTGATCCACACATATGATTGTAAAGACCTCAAGTTTAAGGACTAGTCATATAATCGATACATGAAAGTTTCACAGACACATGGGATAAACACTCCATATGAAAACTTTCGGTGGTCAGTTCGATGGACACGAGCAACTCATGCATCCATGTGATACACCAAGAGGACAGATCTCTGCTAGTAGCCTATGAGATCGGCTACCCCACTTAAGGGTGGATCATATCATCATGCTCATCTCTCCGCTTTGTGAACGCCCAGATTATTCACAAAACTATGACTATGAACATTTAAGAGTAATGATTCTCATAAGGCGTGGAAGCCATCATCTTATTACTCCAAGGGCTTTATTACAGTGTTGATGAAAGTTATGTAAGACACGTATAATAAAGATTGTCATTTTATTAATTAATGAAAATATTACAAATACGTGTACATATAGCCCATCCACAAGTTGGGTATAAGGCATATCCATAACAATAGACCATATGAGTTATGGTCTGGGAAACGTCCTAGTCTTAGTTATCTAAGAGTTTGGGGATGTGACGCATATTTCAATCTCACACAAACTAACAAATTGGATGATAGGGCAATTATATGTAAGTTTGTAGGATATGCCTTGAACTCAAGAGCATATGTGTTCTACGTCCTAAATGAACAAAGAAAATTTGTCTCACGAAATGCTAAATTTCTAGGGAATGAATTCCTTCTCAAGAAATATAGTGGGAGTAGACTTGACCTCGATGAGGTACGAGAAGAACAAACTAACATAGAACTAAACACCAGGCTCTTCAAAAGGGCAGCGACGGAGCAACCACAAGGTTATAAACTCAGAAGGTCTGGTATGGAAAGACATGAGCCTGAAAGATATGGTTTCCATATTGATGAGGAACATGATTACGTCATTGATAATAACGATCCCACCAGTTATGACGAAGCAATGTGTGACATTGATTCATTCAAGTGGCTTGAGGCCATGAAATCCGAAATAGACTCTATGTATCAGAATCAAGTCTGGGACTTGGTAGATGCACCTAAAGAGATAAAACCCATAGGCTACAAGTGGATTTACAAGCGTAAAACTGATGCGGAAGGCAACATCCAAACCTATAAGGCTAGGTTGGTGGCGAAAGGTTATAGACAAATCCAAGGAATTGACTATGACGAAACCTTCTCGCCTGTTGCAATGATAAAGTCCATTCGAATTTTACTGGCACTAGCTGCACACTTTGATTATGAGATTTGGCAGATGGATGTCAAAACATATTTCCTTAATGGGAACCTCATAGAGGAAGTCTATATGACACAACCTGAGGGGTTTGCATCTAAGGATGATCATAATAAAGTATGCAAGCTTAAACGATCCATTTATGGACTCAAGCAAGCCTCCATAAGTTGGAATATATGATTTGATGAGACAATCAAAGAATTTGACTTCATCAAAAATGTAGACGAGCCTTGTGTTTACAGGAAAAGTAGTGGGAGTGCTGTTGTATTTCTTGTATTATATGTCGATGACATATTAATCATCTTGAATGATATTCCCATGATGAAAGCCACTAAGCAATAGTTATCTCAGAATTTCTCCATGAAAGATTTGGGAGAAGCATCCTACATCATCGGCATTAAGATCTACCGTAATAGATCTAAGAGGTTGTTAGGACTTTCTCAATCTACGTACATAGATAAAGTTTTGAAAAGATTCAAAATGGAAGATTCCAAAAGAGGTAATTTACCTACTTTTCATGGAATCAAATTATCTAAGGAGCAATGTCGACATACTCCTTCAGATAGAGAACGTATGAGTATGATCCATTATGCTTCAGCAATAAGATCTATCATGTACGCCATGCTATGTACAAGACCTGATGTCTCTTATGCTCTTAGCATAACGAGCAGGTATCAGGCAAATCCTTGTGAGCAACACTGGGCAGCTGTCAAAATAATCCTCAAGTATCTGAGAAGAACTAAGGATGTGTTTTTGACATACGGAGATTTTTCTGAGATGAAAGTCATTGGTTACTATGATGCGAGCTTTCAGACAGATAGGGATGACAATAGATCGCAAATAGGATATCTGTTTACTTTAAATGGCGGTGCTGTAAGTTAGAAAACCTCAAAGCAGTCAACTACAGCGGACTCCACCACTGAAGCCGAGTATATTGCAGCATCTGAGGCAGCTAAAGAAGTTGTGTGGATAAAGAAGTTCATCAGGGAGCTGGAAGTGCTTCCCGTGATAAAGAATGGCGTCATGATGTATTGTGACAACACGTGCGCCATTGCTCAATCAAAGGAACCAAGGTCCCACCAGAAATCCAAACATGTACTCAGGCGATTTCCTCTCATCAGAGATATTGTTGAGAGAAAAGAAGTTATTATAGAGAAAATACCCACAGAAGATAATCTTGAAGATTCTCTAACTAAAGGGCTGACTCAACAAAAGCATGATAGGCACACCCCGAGAGTATGGTGTCCAGATTCATACTAGTTGGTTATTGGGCAAGTGGGAGATTGTTAGGGATATGCCCCATACCCAACTTGTGGATGGGCTATATGTACATGTATTTGTAATATTTTCATTAATTAATAAAATGAAAATCTTTATTATACGTGTCTTACATAACTTATATGAATCATCAACACTGTAATAAAGCCCATGGAGTAATAAGACGATGGCTTCCACGCCTTATGAGAATCATTACTCTTAAATGTTCCTAGTCATAGTTTTGTGAATAATATGGGCGTTCACAAAGCGGAGTGACTAGCATGATGATATGATCAGCCCTTAAGTGGGGTAGCCGATCTCATAGGCTACTAGTGGAGATCTGTCCGCTTGGTGTATCACATGGATGCATGAGTTGCTCGTGTCCATCGAACTGACCGCCGAAAGTTTTCATATGGAGTATTTATCCCATGTGTCTGTGAGAACTTTCATGTATCGATTATATGACTAGTCCTTATACTTGAGGTCTTTACAATCGTATGTGTAGAACAAATAACTTTGACATTCTCCTTCCCCGGTTCAAAAGATCTGGTCATAAGGGTATGATTGGGTCATTTGTTGAAACACATGAAGTTTGTAAAGTTACAACTAAGAATCGCCACTCTCTCGGATAATATTTTCTTATAATAGTAGTATTCCAGTTCGCGGGTTGATATGTGTAATCAGTGCTTGAGACTGTGGCCACAACGGAAGAATAATGTGAGATTCTTGGGTTAACACGATTCATGACACTATCAACATCATACCTTTGACCATATGGGTAGACACTTTATGTACCCTAGGTCAATAGGTGGGGATACAGTGAGGTGAAGGACCGTATCATATGTAAATTGCATACAGAATGGGTATATATATCTTTCCTTCTTATTTGGGGGCCTTGGCATGTTGCTAGATGTCAACCTTGGTCATTGAAATCGAACGACCATCTAATCGGAGGATAATTTATGTTCGATTAAATTATCACGAGTCATTTCATGACCAACTTGAGGGGAACCAAAGGTCACACACAACAAAGTCAAAATCAGTGGTTAACAGTGCACAGTACAAATATAACAACATATATGATTGTTGTAGGAATTGTTCATAAATGGTTCAATGTGTTTCATTATTGAACAGATCATTTATGAGGTTTCATAGTGTCTTAGGGATTGGAGAATGACTATGAGGGCACTTTGGGAATTGGAATAAAAAAAACTATTCATGTGAATAGTAACGTGAAAACTAAATTTGTTTTTTTTTATTTGTTTTGAATTACAATTCGGCCCAAACTCTTATTAGGGTTTTATAATCTCATTATACCACTAAATTAAAATCCAATGGCTAAGATTAAATTAGCTTTTATCCCACATCGGATTCTTAATTAATTTTGTTGTCTTTGGAGATTTATATAAACCCAAAGAATTCTTCACAAATTTTTACACCAAAAACCTTTCATATCTTGGGTTTATATAAGTGAGCAGCTCTAAATTTTAAAAGTAAGCCACTGATTTTGAGGATCCTTAAGTCTAATTGACTAGAGGAACCTCGAGTTAAAAGTTTTGAGGTATTTGCCTAGGCTAGCAACAAGGGCAAAATCGCGTGCACTCAAGGCGTAGTCTTGCCATTGAGTTTTGGCTTTGTGTGTGCATCTTTGGAGGCCACACACTTGGGTGGCTCTTTGGAATGTGGAAGAGCTTGCTGAGTTTGAGAAAAGCTTGTAGATTGGAGGGAGGACTGGAGGAGTCTTCGGTTCAAGTAAGTCTTTTTCTTTCTTTATTTTAATTAGAGTTCTTATGATAGTTAGCATGTTTAGTTTATGTTCTTTGCATGTTTTATTGAGTTTTAATGCTTAAATATATAGTAACATGCCTAGGCTTGTAGAATAATAAAAACAAATGGTTCTTGGGCAAAGGGAAAGCGGTATAATAATTTTTTATTTTCCCATGCGCACTCGCGGCCGCTTTTCAACAGTTTGACTAACAGTTTTGGAAGGAACTGTTGGACAATTTTGACCCATAGCATCACTATTTGAACAGAACATGGTGTTGTTGTACAAATAAACTATGTGACAAAGGAAAATTCTCTTTATCATTTGTAATTAGATTACCAAGATATATAAATGATAAAAGTCCATATGATTAGTACTGGATTAATAAGATATGAGACAATATTAATCAACTAAGGTTTAATCATTAAATATCCCTAGTCGTAGTATTATCGAGACGGGACATCGATAATGCGGAATAGGCTAGTATTGCACTTGTGCCCGTTGTGGGAGCATAACGACATAATTATCATATATTTAAGTATTGGATACTTATGCAAGTTTTTGGGTTTTCTAAGCATCCCAAGATCATTTCAAGCATTGAAAATAAGTGCGAATACAATGAGGAAGTTGCAGAATACTCACATCGATCGGTTGAGCGACGCAGCGACGAATGAAATCAACTTTCTGCCCTTCAACAGCTCACGGCATTGAGCAGTTTTCTTCTCCAAGAATCGGCTTCAATCTTCCTCCATGAAAGCTCCAAGCTTTGTGAGATGATTCCAAGCTCATTGGTGGACTTCCCTATCACATTCGCATGTCTCAAAAGTGTGCTAGGACTCAAGAAATTTGCCACAAATTTGCCACTTTGCTTCCCTTAGCTCACAGCAGTGAGCAGAGTAGAAGAGAGAAAAGAAAGCCTCCAAGGCCGAGAGAAAGAGAAGAAATTAGGAGAGAGTGAGTTGGTTTTTGGCTAAAGTGTATCTAATACCCAAAAAATCAAATCAAAAATTGTAAAAGGCATTTCCAAAAGTCAAATACAATTTTTGTAGCCAAAACATTTAATGATTTCCAACCACTTCCATCAATCCATCAAATCAAGTGACAAGTTGTCACATCACTCAAAGTGACTAATGATTTGACGCTTGATGCGACTAGCGATTTGACACTTGATTTGACTTGTGTGCCGCACTCGAATTCAAAATGCGAATGTGCTCGCAAACAATCTCGGGCTCGGGTTCGTTAATTCCAAAGTAATGAATTTTCCTTTGCGACGTAATTAAATGATTATTCCTAGCGAAATCACTATTCACGTCGCTAACGAATTAATTCTAAATTAACTAGTTCGCCCGAATTAAAATCTAATTTTAATTCCGCGTCGAAATCCAATTTTGTTTAATATATCGAATATATTAATTTATCTATTAATTCCAAATAATCGTTCTCTCTCTTTCAATGATATTTTATCCCAGATAAAATATCTCGGTAATTAATCCACATTAATTTTTTTCTCTCATCTAATTAATCCCAGATTAATAAAGTGAGAGTCATACGTCATCGGTGAATCTTCGGGAAGCGACCCATGAGATCCCCGGATATGTTGGCAGTAAATTTGGTCGTCGAACTATCCGAACACGTAAGTACTTAGTACTACGTTTATACCGATTTACAAGACAATGTTGGCTTCTAGCAAAGCGCCATGCCTACCCAATTCTCCAGAAATATCCATACAGGAATATAAGGATCTATATCAGGCGTAGTATACGTAGTATTGCGTATTTCGATCCAGTATCGGATATGATCACGGTGCTAGGCCTGAGGCTGGAATTATGTCTGCCCCGCACGAAGCACATGTCAGATGTCTGGTAACTAGTCTCTATAATCGGATATACATGACCTAGTCATAATATCCCGATAGTTGCAATATATAAGAGAACCAGTCCCGTATCCTACGTGACCATCATCTCCATATGACTGGAGTGATACTTCCGTCTCGACATCACACCAACACACTACGATTCTCAATATACCCAGCAGAGGCGTACACAGAACCTGTTAAAGCCCCGGACGACCAAAACCAAAGTATATTGATTGTCGCAAGTATTAGCTGTGCAAGTCTCAAGTTAAGACCAAATACATCTACCCTGATTTCAAACTTCCATAGACACATAGTCCAAACTACCAATGGAATTCCGAGGGGGTCTATCCAGAGCGAAGCTGTTTCCCGTACCATCGGTAAAACACAACCTCCTATTACACTTGCATGAGTATCCTATACCCAAATATATGAGAACTATGCAGTTATGCCCTCACAACGCGCACAAGTGTTATACTAGTCTTTTACGTATTATCGATGTCCTATCTCGATAATACTCTGACTAGGGATATTTAATGATTTATCCTTCGTGGATTGATACTGTCTCATATCATTCTTAATCCACGAACAAATCATAAGGACCTCCTATAATTTATATATCTTGGTGATCTAATCACAAATGATAAGAGAGCAATCTCCTTTGTCATATAGTTAATTTGTACCACAACACCATGATATGTACAAATAGTGACGCTATGGTCATAATTGTCCAACAATCTCCCACTTGGCCTATAGCCAGTCACTCGAGTGTCTAACACCCGAACTATGTACGGTTCGCTCAAACTGTTGAGGAATGGCTTTCGTCAGCGGATTTTCATGATTATCATCTGATGTGATTTAATCGATCATCACATCACCACGATGTATGATCCGAAGGAATCAAATGAATATCGAAGTATATATCTGGATCTTTGATGAGACCATTTATTCTTTAGCCGTTGTAGCCTAGCTCAACTGCTAATAGAACTATATCTAATCTAATTAGATTTAATATCGACCCAAATGGCTTCTATTGCTGCCTCAGCTGCAGCAATAACCCGCATTTTTTTTATTCTGTAACGGTATCTTGCTTGGAAGATTTCCAGTATCACTGTACTGTTATTCAAACTGTATAGTACCGTTTTGCGACTCACAGTCGTTTTATCAGTTGGGAAACTTGCAGTAGTGATCCCAGTCACTTCAAGTTATCCTTCTCCATAGTATAAGACAACATCCTTAGTTCTCTAAGATACTAAAGGATGTTCTTAAAAGCAATCCAGTGACAATTGCTTGGATTGGCCTGTTTGTGAATCCATATGCTCAAAGCGTATGAGACACCAGGTCGCGTACATTTTTCAATGTACGATTTCTCGGAGAGTTTCATGAAAACCAAGCTTTCACCGATAATATTATGGGAATATCATTTCCAATAAATGACATATTATCATTATTTATAGGACAACCACTGTCAGTGCGCTCCCACTAACCTCCTTATATACACAAGAATCATTTCGTTTTGAATTAAATCATAAACTATTATGATTACATCAAAACGAAAATTCCAAGAACCTAATGTTTGCTTCAATCCAAACATGGATCGAATAACCTGCAAACCTTGTTTGCTAGTTTTGGTACGACAAAACCGACAGGATGTTGTAAACATCCTCCAATAGGTTTCCTTTTCAGGAAAGCGATTTTCCCGTTCAGCTGTCATATTTCATAAATGAAACATGCAGCATTAGCAAGCATTATCCAAATGGATTCACCGTGGCAACAGGTAAAGGTTGAATCGTAATCAACACAATGTTGATAACGATACCTTTTCGCTACAAGCCTAGTGTTAGACATTATGTCCCATAGCGTCACTGTTTGTAAATGATATTGTATTATTGTACAAAATTAACTATGTGATAATGAAATTGCCTTTTG
>SKCR01035032.1:0-17196 GCA_019454045.1 Zanthoxylum bungeanum
GACATCACCACACTATGGTGGGTAGTGTAGGCATTGTATTTTTACACATTAGCCCAATGATGAGTCTCGTATGGAGGCAACTACTTCTTTAGTCATGAAAGTCGAGGGAAACGGACGTTGGAAGGGTAAAGTTGGAAAATAGAATTTTTGATGGATTTAATCTCGTTGTTTTCGCTTCGGTTGCTGGTTATACCTCCGTTTCTAAGCTCACCTTAGGCCCAAAACTCCCATAGACCACATACCTAACCCAAACCAAGCCCAAATACCCAAGTCAACCCAAGTCAAACCAAATCCATGCCCAAAGGATGTGATTCACGCCCAAGCCCCTTTATTTAGGTATATGCATATTTATCACATGTTTAAATCTTGTAAATCCTTACCTAAATAAAAGAATTCAAATCAAATCCCTACCAAATCAAATCCCAAATCCTAATTAGGAGATGCATTCTTATTAGAAATCAATTAGGAGATTCCTTCCTAATCTAATTAGGAAAGTCTTCTCTCTTTGCCTATAAAAAGAGGCCTTCACCCCCCATTCAAAACCTAGCTCATACACCTCTCTCACACGCCTAAAGCACTCTCTTAAGCCTCCATTGCACGCCCAAGCATCCCCCTGAAGCCTCCATTGCCGCACCTTCAAGATCCAATAGCCTCCATTGCCGCATCTTCCCTCCATCATCAACACCCTTCACGCCCAAGCCCTAAACTTAACCCTCCATTGCCGAGTTCAAGCCCCCATTCACAGACCTAAAACACCCTCAAATAAACCTTATTCACAGCCCTAAATTCGCACTAAACACCCTCCAAACACAGCCCCATTCGCAGCCCCAAAACAGTCCCTGAAAACACCCCACTGCACCTGTGAACTGCCGCAGTTCACCTTCTGTTCTGGTCAGTTTTTGTTGCGTCCTTAGCCCACAAAACAGTCCTAAAATCACCTAAACACCATCCCAAAAACCTCCATAAAGTTTCTCTAAAAAATCCTTACAAACGCACCCCCCTAAGCCTTCAAAATCACCCAAAACAGTCCACTAAACGCCTGAAACAGCGACCTGAAATAGAACAGCGAAACAGCAGCGAAACGGACTTAAAACAGCAGCCCAAGCATCAAAACAACGAGGAAAACGTTGAGTAGACGAATTGGAAAAGCATCGGATCAATCTCCCTTCCAACGGACGTGTAACGCCCTTTCTTAGACGGCAAAAGAGGTTAGACCTGAGGGCACCTTTTTACTTATCTTCTTTATCTTTGTTTTATTTATTTTGATATATAATTGCATGAGAGTCGTTTGAAGCATGATGTGATTGTTGGATGAGCGGGATATGTGTCCCCTTTTGTGGTATATCGGATGGAAACCCGGACGTAAATTCCATAGCCGATTCCGAATGGACGGTAGTATGGTCTGCACTCGGGATACAATGCCACGTACCACTTAAGATACACATATCTCGTCTCATCCTAACTTGTATTTGAGCATGTTATAGTCTTTAGGTTATTTGTTTATTATTTAAAGCATGGTTTAATTTAGTTTGTTATTTATTTGTTAAAGCATGTTTAGGTTGTTCATTATGCATGTTCTTAGTTTATGATGCGTTTGGGTAATGATTTATACATGTTGATTTAATGGTTCAATATGCTTGTTGTGTTACATTGCGTGGAATTATTTGGATGAAAGCATGTTAGATCTAAGTACCCTTGAGCATGAATGTTGAATAGATTCGGTTAGTTATTGCACAAATTATATCATCACAAGTGACATAAGTAAGGGACCATTCCGAACCCAACGGTTTGAGGTCTTCCCTTGCGAGGGGTGAGTGCGGCCTTAAATCTTTGTCCCGGTTCACACCGGGTGGCGACTCCATGTTATTTTGTACTTCCCAACTAGGCCGCGAGCCTAGAACAGCGTCGCCCAGGTTCTGTTGTCTACAGTCTGGCGACTCCACTGGGGATATTTTAGAGAATTGGCCTCGAAATCATGTCTTGTGATGTGTATAATTTGTGCATTAGTTGACCATTTCTATAGTGGGTTGAGGGGGTTAATCAAAGGCTTTGTTGAAGCTAGGTGATGGTTGGGTGTCTTCCTTCACTCACTACCCTTCGAGGAAAAGCTGTGAAGGCACCTAGATAAATCATTACTTGTAGCTCGTTGTGACATACTAGTTTGGAGGACTCGTTGTTTATTTCTGACACCAAGCGATAAGAGCCTAAGGGGCTTGGGTACTTAAGAGAGCCTCGCTCCACCTTCCCTCTGGGGAATCTACAACGGGAAATCCATTCGACAGTTAGTCACACACCGTAACTCGTTGGCACGTACCGTAAGGTATAAAAAAGGTGCACTCACTTGGTCGCTTAAACCCTTGAGTGGGGAGTCCTAGTTGTGGGTAATCCTTCGTCAAACGAGAGCCTTTGTCTGCGCCCCGTGAACCCACTTGTGAAACTTAGCCTTGAAAGAACCGGTAGTTATTTATTTTATATTTGTGTGTTGGACCACCGTCATTTGGATCCAGTTGGACCTTTTGTCAAAAGATGTGAACTTGTTGGGCCATTTAAACTGGGGCAAGTTTGTGTCCTTTGACAGTTGGGCTAAAAGCTTCTAAAATGCCGGTGGGCCACTTTGTGAATGGGCCTTTTATCATTTGAAGTCATTTAGCCATATCATTGTAAAGTGTAAACCTGTTGGGCCTTTTCAACTGGGACAAGTTTGCACCGCGCAATGGTGCGATTGAATGCTTTAAAATGATAATGGGCCAACTTATATATTCCATACATCGCATACATCTCATGCATCTCATGCATACATGCATCATCTTAACCCTTATGTCTTAAGAGCCATCATGGATACTTGTCGGGTTAGAAAGACAGAGAAAGAAGTCAGAGCATTCCTTGGGAAAATCCAGTATATCAGTCGGTTCATTCCAAAGCTGACGTCAGTATGTGAGCCATATTCAAGTTGTTGAGGAAAGATCAACCGGTAAAGTGGAACGAGCAGTGTCAGGAAGCATTTGACAGAATAAGGGAATATTTGGTAAAACCTCCCGTCCTGAGACCTCCAAAACAGGGCAGACCTTTGGTGCTTTATTTGGCTATTGAACCCGAAGCGTTGGGGGCGATGATGGTACAAGCCGATGAGACAGGAGTAGAGCACGCCATCTACTACCTCAGTAAGAAGCTGCTTCCGTACGAAGCTCGCTTTCAGGAAGTGGAGAAGATTTGTCTGGCAGTAGTATGGGCGTCCAGGAAATTACGCCACTATTTCCAGTCTTACAAGATCCAAGTGGTCGCAAAGGAGAATCCATTGAAGTACCTGCATTCGGTGTCTTCACTAGTTGGAAAATTGGGCAGATGGTTGGTACTGCTGACATAATTTGATATTGAGAATCTCACTTCCAAGGTAATTAAAGGACGAGCCGTGGCAGAGTTCCTGACATTGCAACCTGTCGAAGAGGATCAGTACAAATTTGAGTTCCCTGACGAAGAAATCCAGGCTATAGCAGTTCAAGGTTGGAAGATGTATTTTGATGGAGCAGTGAACTGTAAAGGAGCCGAAATCGGTATTGTAATAGTAACCCCTGGGGGAGAGACTTTGCCTATGGCCAAGAGGTTGACGTTCAGGGTAACTAACAATATGGCTGAGTATGAAGCATGTGCATTCGACTTGACTGTATTAATAGCCTTGAGAGCTACGAACGTGGATGTTTACGGAGATTCAATATTGGTGATCCGACAGATGCAAGGAGAATGGGAGTTAAAGGAAGAACGGTTGAAGCCGTACTTATTCCACCTCAGAAACCTAGCACAGGCTATCCCTAACTGCAAATTTCAGCACTTGCCTCAGGAAGAAAATCAGATGACAGATGCATTGGCGACGTTAGCCGCAACCTGGGAGAATCTAGAGAAATTGGTGATGAGACCACTTGTGTTGACAACGGCCAGCAAACTGGTTTATGAGATAGAGAGGATCTTGGGAGTAGAGGTCGATGACGGAAAACCTTGGTATCATGATATTCAATGGTATCTGGAACATAGGGAATTCCCAGCGGAAGTGAGCAGAAAAGACAGAATCGCCATTCAGAAGTTGTATGCTCAATATGTGAGTCTGAAGGGAGAACTCTACAAGAGGCAAGCGAATGGTGTTCAGCTGAAATGCTTGAGAAAGGAAGAAGCTCAGAAGATAATGGATGAAGTGCATGCTGGTGTCTGTGGACCGCATATGAACGGATTGAACTTGTCCCGCAAGATTGTGAGACAAGGCTTTTACTGGTCAACCATGGAAGCCGACTGCGCGAAGCTGGTAAAGCACTGTCATGATTGTCAAGCGCATGGGAATTTGAATCATTTGCTGCATACAGAATTGCACGGGTTGTCAGAACCGTGGCCTTTCTCAGCATAGGGAATTGATATGATTGGAGAGATTCGGCCGAATGCGTCAAACGGACATCGCTTTATAGTGGTAGCAGTGGACTACTTCTCGAAATGGGTGGAAGCCGAGTCATTCCGTAATGTCACGGTAAAACAAATGGCTAAGTTCATAGCCCGGAATCTCATATGTCGGTACGGTATGCCGCATCATGTGGTTACGGACAATGGAGTCCAGTTTCAGGGAGAGACCAAGGCGATGTTACAAAGGTATGGGATAGGTCATCATAAGTCTTCACCATACAGGCCGCAGGCTAATGGAGCAATTGAGGCAGCCAACAAGATAATAAAGACGATTCTGGCGAAGATGACGAAGAATTACAAAGACTGGGCTGATAAGCTGCCGTATACCCTGTGGGGGTACAGAACATCTATGAGGACGGTGACCAAAACTATGCATTACTCTTTAGTCTATGGAATGGAAGCGGTACTGCCGGTGGAAGTTGAGATACAGTCCATGCGGGTGTTAGCAGAAGTAGAGTTACCTGAACAAGAATGGACCTCACAGAGGTTTGAGCAGTTAGCATTGATGGATGAGAAGAGGATGAAGTCCTTACATCACATGCAGATATATCAGAAGAGGTTGGCCCGAGCATTTAATAAGAAGGTGCGTCCTACCAAGATCAAGAAAGGTGATCTGGACTTAAGCAGTCGAAGCCGTCGACGACAGACCCAAGAGGGAAGTTCAGACCGAATTGGGAAGGACCATACATTGTTCAGAAGGTAATGGGAAATGGAGGAGTGAGACTGTCGGACTTGGAAGGGAATGAGTTCACCGAGCCGATCAATGTTGACAGATTGAAGTTGTATTTTGCTTGAGGAACAGAAGACTGAATAGTCACCCGCAGAAGACCTAACCCAACGGGATAAAGAGAACTCATGCATGCATGCACACATATAACCCATTATTGCATTCCTTTTTTTTGCGTGTTTTGTGTTTTTGTTTTATATTCACAAGTATCGAAGAATAAAAGAGAAAGCGAAAAGACAAGCCAATCAGAAACAGCGAAAGCACTGTATTGAATTTGGGAAGAAATCATAGGGCTGAGGTCCACATCGGTGTTAAGATTCAGATGGTAATCTGAGGGTTAAAGCCCATTTTGAGTTTGAATTTCGGGTATGGATCCCGGGGGCGAAGCCCACATGGTCAGCAGTAAAGAGGAAGAATTCCTTAGAGTGAGTGAGTAAAAAAAAAAAGAGTGAGAGAGAAGTCTTTGATGGTTAAACATATGTCCGGTGATGACATTATGTGCTGTAGGGAGAAGCCTTAGAAGCAAGAAGTGCGAGACACGCTCTTATCCAGTATTCTGAATGGATTGATCTCGGTTGGACTCATGAAGCACTTGAAAAATGTATCTCAACAGTAGAAGCCTGAGCGGTTGATGAGATGACTAGTTGAAGAGATGGTGGATTGGTGAATGACTATTTGCCTGGATGTCCACACTGATTTTCCTTTGCTATGATACATGATATGGTTGGGAAATAAAGAAAGAAAAGTCTCTGCAATGAAAAGAAAAGAAATAGACCGCCTATAACCAATAAGCGTGAAGCTACCCATGGGCGAGTATTAGGACCACCATGAGGAGAAATGCTACCTTAAAGGGTAGGTGAGTCAAAAAAAAAAAGAGAAAAGAAAAGCAAAAAAAAAAGAAAAAATGAAGGAAAATAATGAAAAGAAAGAGACGATGCAATAAAAGAAGACCATATCATGTTAAGTATGCTACAGTAATCACAGAATGAGACCCAGACATCCAGGTTGGTTAGACCCACTGATCCGATTCTCCGAAGTGAAATCATCAAGTTGGCTGACTTAAGGAATAAGCTGCGAATGAGCCTTAGCACACACACACACTAGGAGTCTGGTTCAGATCACCCATTCAGGGGATTGGGTTTGAGTATGTCGAATACTTTGAAGATTCTTTGGCTTTGACGCGAAGCATCCGTTGAGGACGAAAATATGTTTAGCTATCAAGATTATCTCAAAGAGAGGCACTACAGTGTGCAAAATAGATAATCGGCATCAGTAGTAGACTTGCCGGGTATGGCATTCAGGAGGCGAGGCCCACATTAGGTTCAGCATCAGATCTGCCGGGTATGGCATTCTGTGGGCGAGGCCCACATTGGTTCAAATCAGTTTCAGCCAGGTACGGCACTCTGGGTATGGAGATATCAGTTCAGCCAGGTACGGCACTCCGGTTATGGAGATATCATATCAGTTCAGCCAGGTACGGCACTCCGGGTATGGAGATATCAGATCAGTTCAGCCAGGTACGGCACTCCGAGCATGGAGATATCACAGCGGCGACACCCTAGGTACAGGGTTAGCATTCAGACATTTGTGGCTCTCTAGGTATGGAGACGTCACCGCGACACCCTAGATACGGGGTTAGCACTCAGACATTTGTGGCTCTCTAGGTAGAGAGACATCACCGCGACACCCTAGGTACGAGGTTAGCACTCAGACATTTGTGGCACTCTAGGTACGGAGGCGTCACTGCGACACCCTAGGTACGGGGTTAGCACTCAGACATTTGTGGCTCTCTAGGTATGAAGGCAAATTATAAAGCTAAAGAAAAGTGATATGTATAGTTGTGTGTAGAGAATATTAATTCTCACAATACGACAACTATAAGTATTGGATACCAGATCTCCCGTTTAGTTATTTAAAATATTATTTAATGCTTGTTTTGATATTGATATCAGAACTTGCGACTATTGGATAGTACTTGTTCTTTATAAATAATTGTTACATATTTTAATACGACTATTAGTGTCATTGATATAGAGATAAACATTACGAAAAATATTCGGTTAAGTAAATAACTTAGAACAGTGCTTTATAAGATTTTATCACTTAAGCATTAGATGATTATTCCGTATGGTAAATGATGGTCTAATACGAGTGTTGGACAGTTATGACCCATTGCGTCACTATTTGTACAAATCATGGTGTTGTTGTACAAATTAACTATGTGACAAAGGAGATTGATCTCTTATCATTTGTGATTAGATTACCAAGATGTTAAAATGATAAGAGGTCCTTATGATTTGTTTCTGTATTGAGATGATATGAGATAGTATCAATCCACGAAGGATAAATCATTAAATATCACTAGTCAGAGTATTATCGAGATTGGACATCGATAATGCGTAAAAGACTAGTATTACACTTGTGCGCGTTGTGAGGGCATAACTGTATAGTTTTCATATATTTGGGTATACGATACTCATGCAAGTGTAATAGGAGGTTGTGTTTACCGATGGTACGAGAAACAGCTTCGCTCTGGATAGACCCCTTCGGAATTCCATTAGTAGTATAACTGTGTGTCTATGGAAGTCCAAAATCAGGGTAGGTGTATTTTGTCTTAACCTGAGACTTGCACCGCTAATACTTGCGACAATCAATATACTTTGGTTTTGGTCATCTAGGGCTTTAACAAGTTATGTGTACGCCTCTGCTGGGTATATTGAGAATCGTAGTGTGTTGGGTGTGATGTCAAGACGGAAGTATCACTCCAGTCATAGTAGAGATGATGGTCACGTAGGATACGGGACTGGTTCTCTTATATGCTGCAGCTATCGGGATATTATGATTAGGTTATGTATATCCGATTATAGAGACTAGTTACCAGAGATCTGATATGTTCTTCGTACGGGGCAGACACAATTCCAGCCCCAGGCCTAGCATGTGACATCCGATACTGGATCGAAACACGCAATACTACGTATACTACGCCTGATATAGATCACTATATTCTTGTAAGGATGTTTCTGGAAAATTGGGTAGGCATGGCGCTTTGCTAGAAGCCAACCTTGTCTTGTAAATCGGTAAAAACGTAGTACTAGGTAAGTACGTGTTCGGATAGTCCGACGACCGAATTTACTGCCAACATATCCGGGGATCTCATGGGTCGCTTCCCGAAGATTCACCGATGTCGTATGACTCGCACTTTAATTAATCTCGGATTAATTAGATGAGAGAGAAAATTAATCTAGGAGTAATTACGGAGATATTTTATCTGGGATAAAATATCAATAAAAGAGAGAGAATGATTAATTTGGAATTAATCGATAAAATAATATATTCGATATATTATACGAAATTGGATTTCGACGCGGAATTGAAATTAGATTTTAATTCGGGCGAACGAGTTAATTTAGAATTAATTCGTTAGCGACGTGAATCGTGATTTTGCTAGACATAATCATTTAATTACGTCGCATTCATTAATTTTGAATTAGCGAAAATGAGCCCGAGAGTGTTTGCGAGCGCACTCGCGTTTTGAATTCGAGGGCGGCCCGCAAGTCACATCAAGCGTCAAATCGCTAGTCAATCGATTGATGTGACAACTTGTCACTTTTGATATGATTGATAGAAGGTGGTGGCAGTGGTTGGTTGTTTGAAAAATCATTTACCATTTATTATTTTTGGTATTTGACTTTAATTATTTGTGTATTAGATATACAAAATCATCCAACAACCAAACCAACACACACTTCTCTCATTTCTATTCCTCTCTCTCATGCCCACAAGGGCAGATTTTTCTCTTATGGTTTCTGCTTCACTGCCGAGAACAAGGAGAAGATATGTGGTGATTTTGTGGAACAATTACCAAGTGCTAGCACACTATGGAGACATACAAAGATGATAGGGAAACCCACTTGTGAGCTAAGGATCATCAAACAAAGCTTGGAGTTTGATGGATCATGCAAAAGCCGAAAATGGAGGACTTAATTTCAGCCACTGCCGAGAGTTCAAAGAGGGCTTAAAGAATTTTTTGTTCTTAACCGCATCGCTCAACCGCTCGATGTAAGTATTCCGCAACTTCCTCGATGTATTAATATGTTGTTTTATGCTTGATATTCAATCCTCGGGACCGTAGAAACTCCAACAATGGTATCAGAGCGATTAAATGCATGAAACTTGATTTAGGGTTAAAATTGGGTAAAATGTATTTGAGCATGATTTAATGAAATTGGATGATTGAGTATGCTTAAATCATGTTGAATTGAAGTTTGATTGGATAAATTTCATGAAAAATGGTTTGGAACAATTTTTGCCCAAATTTTAGGCTTGGCCGAGAATGAACTATGCCCTAAATGTCTTGGATTTTTGATTTTAATCATTGGATGAGTTGGAATCATGTTGGGAATGTTAATTTAGGATTTAATTGGATTGAATTCGGAATTGATTTGAAAAACCCTACCATTGCCGAGAGCTTTATAGCATGAATTGGGTTTGATTTTTTGTTAAAATATGGTGGACATGTTTTAATGTTAGTGAGCATGATTGATTAGGCTAATTGGTGTTTTGGAAATATTGATTTGGGTAATTAATTATGCTATACACTTTAGTTTAAATAAATATGAAATTTGGAATTTTTGTAGTTTAATTAAATTGGGCTTAAATTGGATTTGGGCTTGTAAAGTTGTTATTGGGCTTTATTGGGCTTGGTTGTACCAAGATTGGTTTCGGCTAAATTGGTTGGATCCAATTGGGCCCAAAACCGTTTCCATAAAGTCCAAATGCGACTAATGGACCTTTAATTATTTAATTGGGCCTAATGGGCCTAAATTGATTTCTAGGCTTATGGGGTTACTCCTTGATTGGGCTTTGGTTATTGGGTTTGACCCAAGTTGACCAAAAGTCCATGCCTTTAGAAATTAATTGAAATCCCATTGGACTTTAATTAAATTAACGTTGGACGTTAATCGGGCTTTGAGACCCGTAACGATTAAATTTGGAATTTAAGTCGTAAATGTTTATTAATAAAGTGTAATATTTAATTTGGAATTAAATAGCGAATTAGTATTAAATGCAAATTGAATTGGATTTAATTTTGTAGTTTAATATAATTCAAGAATTCGTACTTTGAGTACTTATTCGCAAAACGAGTTTGACTCGCGCAAAATCAAATCGTTGTTTAAACATTTGATGGTCATTAATTATCAGATTAATTAATTGGATTAGATTGATTGATAACATGCTTGTGTGAATACATGGTTGCGATGCATGAATAATGTATATCAGATGGATATTAGATGGGTGTGGCAATTTTAGAAATTTAGAATTTATTAATTGGTCTTGCGTGTCCAGCCTATTACCTCCATACTCTTTGTATTTCTCTTCTCACATATTCCCCTCAATGTAAATGAGGTTTATTTAGAAGTGTTATGTAACAGGTAGAAGTAAATACTTGTGCTAGTGGGAGAGAGGAAATGGAGAGATTTGATCTAGGATCAATGTGTTAAGTATCCATCTGCATATCATTATTATTTATTTACGCGTTTTATTATGCGTTTAGAATGCATGTTTAAGGGTGTATGATGATGAGACCTTAACAAAGATAATAAATTGGTTGCCAATTTGCACCCGAAAAACCCTCAAACAATATTAAGCGTTTTCCTTCCATTGAGTGATTCTTACTCAAGATCCAAGACTGGCATTGGTTTGTTGGCCAAAGTCAAGGCCTTTGTCCGTCGAGGATGTGTTTGAATCATGAGAGCTTTGTTCTATATTGGTGTCTTGTCCAAATTGTGATTTGTTGGCCAAAGTCAAGATCACTTCTTGTCCATCGGCATTGATTACGAAGCTTTCCAAGGTCAATGGGTCACGCTTAACTGGGATCACTAAGTTTGTTATGCCAAAGCCAAGGCTTAGTAGATTCAGAGGAAAAAAGGTAGGTAATATATTGGATATATTGGCATGTATAAGATATATGTTTCGGACTTGGATGTCCCCCTACTGGATCTAGGAATTGGATGAGATCCAATTGATCTTAGAGATCTACCTAGTTAATTATCATACAATTTGTTGGCCAAAGTCAAGATTGTGTGATATTTAACGGGATCCTAGCCCACTAGGAAACACGGTTTCCCGAGTACTCGACAGAGGGTTAGAGGCTCGTCGAAAAATAGTGGGAGGCAATTATTAAATTTTAAATATTCATTTAATAACTTGCCATACACGCTCATTACAAATCATTCGTCAAATAAATTAAATGTTAGTTGGACTAATATTTAAATCATTGTTTTATTAAACAGTTGGACTGTATTCAAACTATTCATTTATAATTGATTATATAATTGGATTATAGTAATCAATATATTTGAATTTAATTGATCATTTATAGTTGATTTTATAATTAGATTATAGTAATCAATATAATTGATTTTATCTATTAAATTATAGTTGATTATATAGTTAGACTATAGTAATCATTATAATAAATAGTACCTAAATCGTTGATTAAATGGTTGGACTATTAGAATCAAGATAAAATTGAAAGATTAGTTTCTAAAACATAATCCTAGTGAAAATGTATTTAAACGACTTTAATTTTCAAATTGGGAATATTTCAGGATGGTCCTGGAAACTAAGAAGTTACTTTATTTGATAAAATAAACAAACTTAGGCCTAAGCCCGGAGTTAAGAAAATAATAGAGTATGATCTTTGGAAGATTCATGTGATGATAACTTTAGTGCTTAATCCATTATACTTGTCATATAGACTCCTTAATTTCTTTGTCAGAACTAAGGATTAGATCCTTATAGTATGATATTGAAATTGAAGGATCTTCATAGATTTATCTTTATATCTTAGAAGTACTTAATTGCAATAATTAACTCTTGGAGAGTTAATGACTATTCTCAATGAGACAAAGTCAAAGTTTGCAATAAGGCAAGTAGCGCTAGTCGCACCTTATTTCGATATTCTAGAAGGCCAAGGCTTGGCCAAAGGCTTCTGGAGTGTTGAAAAGGGCAAAGGAAAAATCATTATAATCTTCTAGGAAGATAAATGACATATCCCAAAATGTCTGCCTAAATTGTGGCAAACGGGATCGCCGAAGCGTGACTGCCGTTTGGACAAAGCAGACATGAAGGAATTGAAACCTAAGTTTAGGAACTACCCTACGGGTGTGTACCTAAATTTGGAAACTGTTATAATGTAACTGATTTGACTAGAAACATTATCTCTATATCAGTGTTTAACCCGCTGCGGGTGAACCTTTATATCCTAGAACACTAAATTGTTTTATTATATAAAGATGATATTGAGATAAGCACATTAGATGTGAATAACATCATTTATAATTTGAATATAAATAAATCTCAAATGTAGAACATGACAAACAAATAGCTCGAACTGATTTGATCAGAAGAAACATATTGTGGCATTGATGTCTGGGACACAATCAAACAAGACTTGTATATCCACACTTTTGAAGAGTGGGTACTAGGACTGATGAGTGGTAAATCTATCATTTTTTCCCACTCATTTATCCTAATATTTTGTATAGTTTCTTGAGTCTTGTGAATATTTTGATGTGTTTTGTGTTATTTTGTAGATGAATAAAATTTCAAGACATTCTGGAGGTGATTTGGAGCAAAACAGTAAAAATTGGAAAAAGGGCAAAATGGTAATTTGGCCGCGTCGCGCCGCGGAAGACCTTGGCGTCGCGACGCCTAACCTGCGCCGAACAGTGCAAACATTCGCCGGGACAACAGTTCAGAATTTGAGAAGTTTGACTTTGCTAACGTGCGCCGTGCCACGTGTCACCATCACAACCGATCTGCTAACGTACGCCGTGCCACGTGTCATCATCCTACGGTGCCGACACTCACAATTGTCACGTGTGCCACGTGTCATCCTATGTAATCGCCACATCATCGGTCAACGAGTCAACCTTTGCCATGCATCATGCCACGTCATCATCCACGTCAGCAGGTCAACCGAGTCAACACGCCAAGTCATCATCAGCCAATCACGAAGTGACACGTGTCGCAATCTTATGGTGCCGACAGTCGTCATCGCCACGTCAGCACCACGTCAGTTTCATCATTTAGCTCTTAGCCGCCTCGCCACGTGTCGCCTTATATTCTTATCCGAATCGCCACGTGTCAAGCCCTCATTGTGCCACGATTCACTGTTCTAGCGTCGCGACGCCAATACCCTTGGCGTCGCAACGCTGGAAGCTTACCCGCGCCTATAAATTGAGCTCGAGATTTCAGTTTTTGTTGTACCATTCTCTCTCATTTCTTTGATGTAAATATGGAGTTCTTCTCTCACTAAGTTTCTTTTAATTTAGTTTTGTAATTTTTAATTACGTTCTGTAATAATAGTAATTTACTTTCTTTATTTTTACAGTTTTTACTATTCACCATGAGGAGGTAACTTCCCCAGCTAGGGTGAAAGGTAATTCTTTTACTATTGCTATTTAGATTAATCTCCCTTAAAAATAATATATTCACTATTTAAAATATTGACTTAAAAAGGATACCGCTATATTGGTCGGTTGGTAATTCATTTTAATCTGGTTTAAACCTGACTAATCAAGGATACCGCCAGATTGGTCGGTTGGTAATTAAATTCCCTTACCGCCTATATGGCAGGTTTATTTTGGTTCCGCCTTAATGGCTGGTTGGACTTAATTTGACTTAATCTGGATACCGCCAGATTGGTCGGTTGGTAATATTATCACAAGTTTATATATTATTTTCTGGGAGATATCTAAATTAGTAGTAGTAGAAATAATTCCTTTTACCTTAGCATTTTTATTTTATTTTACTTTTAAGCTTTTACTTTACGCAATTACTTTTCAGCACTTTTATTTTATGGCTTTTACTTTTAAGTTTTTACTAGCCCTAGCTATGTGTCATAACTAAGTTAGTAATCTAGGGTTGTGATAAAATCCAATATCACCGGTCTATAAGGGTTAAATTATAATTTGGGTAATATAAAGATTTATTTATTGAGTCTTAATCTTAATGCTTTTTATTAACTGGCCACTAATAAAATTGATAAGGTAAACTTAAAATGAACTAGACATAGGGATTTTAGGTTTAAGACCTTAGACTCAATAGCCCACGATCTTCCTTGAAGATAGATAACCCTTTAATAGATTTCCTTATAGGATAGGAATATACCTGTCGGGCGGGGGTAGCCATAATTGGAACTTAATCTTAATGAATCCAGATAATTTGGTTGACATAGACATATGGTTCAATTAGGTTAAACTGGATATTTGTAGTTGACCATCGGAAGAGGCTTTTACATAATTTAGTGTTCCAGGTTAATAAATCAATATTTTACCCAACTATAAGAAAACCACTTCATCTTTAAATAATATTGGAATAAATCAAAACCCTAGATAGTTTTTAATATTGAATTTTCTTAAAATCTATTTTCAAACAATTTTTTTTACTTGTTTGTTTTTAAATTTAGAATCGTCACCATTTCAAATCAATCAAACAACCTGTTAGATACTAGTAATCATTTGACCTCATAAAAATTAATAGATAAGGATTTAAGTCCTCGTGGGATCGATACTTTTTATACTACTTGAACGATACGTGCGCTTTGCGTTATACGCGTGTGTAAGCACCGGTCAATGACATATTTGATCCTATTCAAATAAAGTCTACGAATCTAGTTTATTGGGCAAAGTGCCTAAAACACATTTACTCGGTAAAAGTGAAAATGCCACTGATCTGTTAGCCCTAATTCATAGTGAAGCAAGTGGGCCCATGTCTAGCTCGGCTAGAGGTGGATATGAATATTTTGTGACCTTTACGGATGTGGCATCGCGTTATGGTTATGTGTCTCTTTTGAAACACAAATCGGAAACTTTTAAAGTTTCGACACGAAATAGACAAACAGATCGGCTAAAGTATCAAACCGTCACGGTAAGACCGTAATGAAAATACTTAAGCAATAAGTTTCTTATATACTTGAAAGAGTATAGTATTCTTTCAATGAGGACTCCTCCCGGAACACGTCAATTTGACGGTGTGTCCGAACTGAGTAACCGGATTTTGTTAGACATGATAAGGTTAATCATGAGTCGCTCTGAGCTACCATTTCCTTTAACGGATACGCATTAACAGTGCAAAACTTATTTTGAATAAGGTTCCATAAAATCTGTTTGACAGACTTCATATTAGATATTAACAGGAAAGAAACTGGGTTTCTCATTCCTAAAGATTTGGGAATACTAGGCATAAGTTTGGATGATACCAAACTAAAACCCAAATCGGATAAGTGCCAATTGTAGGTTATCCTAGGGATACCAAAGTATAGTACTTATACATTTCACAATAGAACAATGTAATTGTTGCTCACCATGCGGTTTTCCTAAGAGGAATACCAATATGCAGTGGTAAATGGGAGGAAAGTAAAACTCGATGAAAATCGAAGTAATACTGTTCCAGGCACCGAATCCTAATGGAACACAAATAGTTCATCAAGGATGATACTATACCAATAATCTTCGAATACACAAGAGCCGCGTATGTCGGAGAGAGTTAGAAAACAACCTGAGGTATGGGTTTCTGATCTCACCTCATAAAGATGTCAATCTTATTGAGGAATACCAACTGACTACGTATGAGGAAGTGATACAAGGTATCGACTCCCTATTATGGCAAAGTGCCATGACATCTGAAATGGATTCCATGTATATCAACCAGGTTTGGACAGTAGTTGATGTACCGGAAGGCATTGTGCCAATTGGTACTTATAAGTCTTCAAGGAAGACATACGTGGATGGCAACATACCAACGTACAAAGCTAGGCTTGTAGCGGAAATGTATCGTTATCAACATTGTGTTGATTATAACGAAACCTTTTACATGTTTCCACGGTAAATCCTTTTGGATAATGCTTGCTGATGCTGCATGTTTCATTTATGAAATATGTCAGCTGAACGGGAAAATCACTTTCCTTAAACGGAAACCTTTTGGAGGATGTTTAAAACATCCTGTCGGTTTTATCGTACCAAAACTAGCAAACAAGGTTTGCAGGTTATTCGATCCATGTTTGGATTGAAGCAAACATTGAGTTCTTGGAATTATCATTTTGATGTAATCATAATAGTTTATGATTTAATTCAAAAGGAAAATGATTCTTGTGTATATAAGGAGGTTAGTGGGAGCGCACTGACAATAATGTCCTATACAATGATGATATGTCATTTCTTGGAAATGAAATTCCCATACTAAAATCGGTGAAAGCTTGGCTTTCATAAAAATTCTCCGTAGCATTCTTGGGAGAAACAACCTTTATTCTAGGAATAAAGATCTACTGGGACAGATTTAAAGTTGTTAAAACTCTCCGAGAATTCGTACATTGAAAAATATACGCGACCTGGTGTTTCATACGCATTGAGCATATGGATTCACAAACAGTCCAATCCATGTGATAGTCACTGGATTGAAGTTAAGAACATCCTTTAGTATCTTAGAGAACTAAGTATGTTATCTTAGACTATGGAGATGGAGAACTTGAAGTGACTGGGTTAACTGCTGCAAGTTTCCAAACCGATAAAGACGACTATTAGTCGCACAACGGTACTATACAGTTTGAATAACGGAACAGTGAGTTGGAGATCTTCCAAGAAACATACTGTTACCGAATAAACAATAAATGCGGGTTATTGCTGCAGCTGAGGCAGCAATAGAAGCCTTCTGGGTCAATAATAATCCTAATTAGATTAGGAGTAGTTTTGTTAGCAGCTAAGCTAGGCTTCAGCGCAGGCTAAAGAATTAATGGTCTCATCAAATGATCCAGATATATACTTCAACTATTCATCTGATTCGTTCGGATCATACATCGTGGCGATGTGATGATCGTATAAATCGTATCAGATGATAATCAGCAAATCGGCTGACGAAAGCATTCCTCAGCAGAAATTTGAGCGAACCGTACATAGTTCGGGTGTAGGTAACTTGAGTGACTGGCTATAGGCCAAGTGGGAGATTGTTGGACAGTTATGACCCAT
>SKCR01035033.1:0-17337 GCA_019454045.1 Zanthoxylum bungeanum
TTGACAATATGTCACTTTAATAAAGTGAAGACATGTGATGTGAATAGTGATGTGTAATGATTGAAAGCTTTTAAAAGGCTTGAGATGGAATATAACATTTTTTTATTCCTTGCCTTTTTGACTTTTGAATTAAAGTTGAGTATATGTATTTTTTATTCACTTGGAAAATAAAAAATGAGATATATACAAAAGCTTTTATTCTCTCTCTCTTGTACTTGGTACAGTATTCGGTTTTGGCAAAAATTGGAGCCAAAACTCTTCATCTTTCTCTCCTCTCTTCCATTCACGGTTCTTGCCGATTTCTTCTTCATTTTTCTGGTTTCACGAAATCTTTGAGAAGCAAAATGGAAGATGATTAGTGCTAGCACACTCTAGGAGGCATACATAGGTGATAGGGAAGCATCTTCATGAGCTTGGAAAGCTTGAAGCTTTGAGCTTCAATGGTGCTCAACAATGGCCGAATCTTGGAGGATCCAAACCAGTCCAAATCGCACAGCCCACTGCAAGATGAAGCTACTACCGTGACTTGGAGGGAGCCAAAAACGCATCTTGTTCTTCATCCATCAAAACCGAATTCAATGTGAGTTGATTCCGCCACCTCCTTTGATGTGTTCATATGTGGTTTTTATGCTTTGTTTGTGATCTTGTGGACTTGATTAAACTCCAACAGCCGCCTCGCCACGTGTCAAGCCGTCACAGACAGTTGGAACCAAGGCAGCAGGTGTTGTTGTACAACTCGAGATTGAAACCTTTCCCTGGAAAGTTGAAATCTAGGTGGTCCGGACCATTTGTGATCACTCCGGTTTTACCATATGGAGCCGTTGAGTTACATGCTTTCATCTAGCTAACTCCTAATCTACGTTGGCATGCTTGAAAATAAATCATTAAACGGTAAACACACAATAGAAAACAACGAGCATATCAAACCATTCAATTGAAATAACAAATAACTATTCGAATGTAAACATAAACTAAGCAACCTATCATGCATAAAACTAACATTATCATGCTTTGACAATAAATAATAAACTAGGACAAATCATGTTTTAAACAATAAATAAATAACCTACAAACTATATCATGCTCGAATACAAGTTTGGATGGAACGAAATATGTGTCTCTTAAGTGGTACGTGGCATTGTATCCCGAGTACAGACCGCACTACCGTCCATTCGGATTCGGCTACGGAATTTACCTCCGGTTTTCCATCCTATATACCACAAAAGGGAACACACGTTCCGCTCATCCAACATTCACATTATGCCTCAACAAACGACTCTCATGCAATAATATATTAAAATAAACAAAAATAAACGAAAAGTAATAAATAAAAAAAGGTGCCCTCAGGTCTAACCTCTTTTGTCGTCTCTCGAAAGCGCGTTACACGGCCGTCGGAAGGGTTGATGTTCCGTGACTTTTATGGTTCACTGATCCGATGTTTTTCCTCGCTGTCTCGCTGTTCGGGCTACTATTTTCACTTCGTTTCGCTGCTGTTTTCGGTGAATTTTCTGGTCACTATTTCAGGTGTGTTAATGGGCTGTTTTGGTGGTTTTTGGACAGTTTCTGGGCAGTTTACTGGACAGTTTCTGGGCAGTTTACTGGGCAGTTTCTGTAGTGGGTTTAGGACAGTTTCTGGGCAGTTTTTGATGCAGTTTTGGTGCAGAATTGTAGAAGGGTAGTGGGCAGTGAGTGCAGGTTCGGCTAAGTGGGCTGGTTCGTGGGCAATGAGGTGCGTGAGCTGTGTGTTGCTGTTTAGGCGTGCAGGCTGAGTGAAGGAGGACTGTTTGGTTTAGGGCGTGAGGCAGGCTTCTTGTGGGCTGACGAGTGGGTTGCTCGTGGGGCGTTGCTTGTTGAGTGAATGTGCCAGGTGCGGCTGTGAGGGGCTGTGTTTGGCGTGCAGTGAAGGGGGAATTCGTAGGGCAGTCCACGACTGTGAATGAGGGTTGATGCGCTCGTGTTGGAGGGTGGTGAAGAGGTGTTTGTGGCGTGAATTAGGGAGGCTTTTATGAAGGCTAAGGGAGTGTGAGGCAAGGTGAGGGGCTGTGAGGTGGCAAGTTTTGTGAATGGCGGCAGGCTGTGTGTGTGTGTGAGTTGTGAGCAAGGTATATGGTTTGCGGCAAGGTTACGTAGCAATGTGTTTAGGCAGGGGGCGTGCCATCGTGGGCGTGAAGGGCATGTGGTGATAAAGCTATGAGGACGTGTGGAAGCTGGGTGGCAGCGTGGGGCGTGGCTTGGATTGTGAAGGTCTGGGTGATGGCTATGTGTGATGTTCACGTAAAAGAGGGTGTAGCTGCATGAGTGGGTTGGTGAGTGTGTGGGGTATGTGGCTGTTTAATGGGTGTAATAGGCTGCTTTGAGTGATTGGCGTGAGCTGATCTGTCTGGTGAGTTGCTCTCGGCTGATGGCAGTGCTTTTTCGTTGATTTGTTTGTGGTCAAATGGGCAGGTTTATTTGTTTGTTTATTTGGTCGGCTGAAGGTGGCAGATGGCGATTAGTGAAGCTTGTGGCAGTGTGTGCGTGGGGTTCAGTTTAGGGTTTACGGGGCTGTGTGAGTGGAGAGAGTCCAGAGAGAGAGAAAGAGAGAGCGAGGCTGTCTGGGGAAGATGATGAGCTGGTGAGGGGCCGCTTTTAGGGTTTATATGTTTGAGAGAGAAGAGAGATGCCCGGCGTGTGGTGACCTAGGGTTGGTTTGGTGCTATTTTTATAGTGAGAGGGTAGGGGGATTAGGGTTACGAATGGCTTTAATAGGAAACAAAATCAATTAATTTATGTGTATGTTTAATTTTAATTATTTAAGGCAAGAAATTATTTAAATTAGGTGAGTGATTTATTTAATTTTGAAATTTAATTAATTAGATTTAGTTTAATTTAATTTGTAAATTTAATTTTATTGGTTATAATTGGATTGGATTTTAATTTGATTTAAGTTTAAATGGATTTTAATTTGATTTAGTTTAATTTCAATTTAGTTATTTAATTTGTGACATGAGTTTTAATTTAATTTTAATTTAAGTTTAATTTAATTTGTGAATGTGTTTTAATTTAATTTTAAGTTTAATTTAATTGGTTTTAATTTATTTTGTGACATGTGATTTAATGGGTTTGGTGTGTTTTAAAATAGAGGTCCAACAAGCGAACCCGAAGCGAAACAAGCGAGTTAAATCCAACGAAAATACTAATTTCCAACTTTTCCCTTCCGACGTCCGTTTCCCGCGGCTTTCACAACTAAAGAGGTAGTGTCTCCATACGAGACTCATCATCGGGCTGATATGCAAAAATGCAATGCCTACAGTAAGAAAATTGGATGGGAAGCTTGTCCCTGACGCATAGACGTTAATCAAGCTGAAAATTCTTGTACATATTATATCTCTTTATCTTTTCCTAATAATTGTGATTTGTTTTGTTATTTTCTTTTATGTCCTCCGACAGGATCCAGATCTTGTTGACTATTACGATCTATTTTACTATTTTGCTACTAATCGTCCTTTGGAAGATACTTGTGCTATTTTTACTCACCATTTTCAGGTATTATAAATTAAACTCATCATTGCACTGTTGAAGACATCCAGAGTAAAAAATGGAAGCCCCTTCAAGAAGACGAGTTGAAAACATTTGTGTGTTTTGCGGTAGTATCGTTGGTACTAAACCACAATACATAGAAGCAGCACAGGAATTGGGTCGAGTCTTAGCTGCAAGGAATATGCACTTAATATATGGAGGAGGCAATCTTCGACTAATGGGGATTGTTTCAAAGGCCGCACAGGAATGAGGCAGTCACGTTTTTGGAATCATCCCAAAACCCTTGGCAGAAGCAAATCTTATTGAACCATCAAACGGAGAGGAATTAATCATGCCAAGTATGTCTAAACGACTGATAGAAATGATTAACCGTGCTGATGCTTTTATTGCTTTGCCATGTTGCTTGGGCACATTGGAGGAAATTTTTATTGTACTATCTTGGGCGAACCTGAACATACACCAGAAACCAATTGGGTTGTACAACGTTGATGGGTTCGTGTCAAAACCTTTAAAAGAACTCCTATTTACTGCCAGAACTGCTCCAGATCTAATTGACCAACTCACAGCCTATTAACCAAAAGTTGACCCTATCATTTCAAAGATAAATTGGTCCGAGGACGATCGTGGTAAGAGGCGTAGAATTAATTTGGATCTTAACCTTTAATTTCCTGTAGATTTTCAGCTAACCAGGTACGACCTTCTAAACTCTTCTTCTTCTGTTTAAGACATTGGGGACAATGTCTCATTTAGGTTTGGGGGAGGAAATTAGTTGATTAGTACCTTGCTTTTAGTTTGTATGTTGTTTTTATTTTTAATCCAAAATTTTTCGAAAAATACAAAAAAATTGAAATTTTTTTCAAAAATTACAAAAATATTTTGTGTTTTTTGTGTTTTTGTTTTTACTAAAAATGTGAAATTGGTAAGAGATAGCCGAGTAAGGAGTTCTCACTCCTGAGACGTATCTCAAACCATTTATTTCGGAACAAGTTAATTTTTGTTTATTTCATTTTAAATTATTTAATTTGTAAATTCTCCTTAACACTGACTAAAATGGATCTTCATATGCTCAGTTGGCAGGTATTATCAATATGCATAGTAACATACGGACATGAGCTGTAATTGAAAAGTTTGTAATATTCCGTGCTCTAGTTTAATTGAAGGAAGCATCTATAAATGGCAATGGAGTAAAAAAAAAAAAAATCTGTGATCCGAGTTATTAAGTCTGTAAGGGTGTTTTAACACCTAGTGCTATAAAACCAACTGGTTTGGGAGTCACTGGCCCAAAGCTCGCTACATGGATCAAAGATGCTGCAAAAATATATATATCTGAAGTCTGAATAATTAAGTTCGTAGGGGTGTCTTAACACCTGGTGCCCTAAAGCCAACTGGTTTGGGAGCCACCGACCCAAAGCTCGCTACATAGACGGAAGGTATTGTATATAAATAAAAAATAGAGAAAAATCAAAGAAAAATTAAGAAAAATCAGAAAAATTATTCCATTGCTACAACAAGGTGTGAAATCTGATAGAACTTTAGGACAAAAATATTACTCTCCTATCAACTGCACTTATGACTGTTGTGGGCAAAAATGAGTTGATTAATATTTTGTTGGCTGTGTATATGAAGAATGGTAAAAATAATCGGAGAATTTACTTATTCGGTAATTTAGAAAGAAACAAAACAACTAGTAACTTGAAGTAGAAGTTTCAACTGATTAGTCACTAACTTCTTTATTCTCTTTTCTCTTGTCTTTTTGCTTTTGTGTGCATTAGTTTTATTACCTTTTTACTTTTGTAAAATGTTTGTGGGTATCATTGCTGTAAACCCTCACGAGACTACACTCGTCCACTAGGGACACCTAGGGGTTTAAAGGCTTTTTGCATGCGCTAAATGCAACCATGATCCCTACGAAAGTGGCTTAGTTAATTTTATTTTCATGTTATTTTATTTTCTGTTTTGCTCGAGGACTAGCAAAATGTTAGGTTTGGGGGTGTGATGAGTGGTGAATCTATCACTATTTCCCACTCATTGAACCTTATATTTTGTATAGTTTCTTGGGTTTTATGAATATTTTGATGTGTTTTGTGTTATTTTATAGATAAATAAAGTTTCAGGACATTCTGGAGGTGAATTGGAGTAAAACAGGAAAAACTGGACCAAAAGGGCAAAATCGTCATTTCAGCGTCACGACGCTGAAGCCTTGCGTGTCGCGACGCCCATCATGCACCGGATTTGCTAAAGTACGCCGTGGATACGTGGACCAATCAGAAAATTTTCTAACATGCGCCGCCTGCTAAAATGCGCCGATCAGGCTATCTTGCGTCGTGCCACGTGTCGCCTTCTCAACGGACTTGCTAATGTGCACCGGTGCCACGTGTCGAGATCTCACGGTGCCGAAAATCGCCCTCCACACGTCAGCGTGATGTCACCAATGACGTCATGAACAGTGCCACGTCATCGGATAAGGATCTGAGCTCTTAGCCGCCTCACCACGTGTGAAGCCGTCATTGTGCCACGATTCACTGTAGCTGGCGTCGCGACGCTGGACCCTTATCCGCGCCTATAAATAGACCTCGAAATTTCAGATTTCAGTGTACCATTCTCTCCCATTTCTTTGATGTAAATAGGGAGTTCTTCTCTCTCTAAGTTTCGTTTTAATTTTTATTTTTTAGTTTTGTAATAATTTTAATTACGTTTTGTAATAATAGTAATTTACTTTCTTACTTTTTACAGTTTTTACTATTCATCATGATGAGGTAACTTCCCCAGTTAGGGTGAAAGGTAATTCTTTTACTATTACTATTTAGATTAATCTCCCTTAAAAATAATATATTCACTATTTTAAATTTGACTTAAAAAGGATACCGCTATATGGGTCGGTTGGTAATTTAATTTTAATCTAGTTTAAACCTGACTAATCAAGGATACCGCCAGATTGGTCGGTTGGTAATTTTATTTTAATATGGTTTAAACCTGACTAATCAAGGATACCGCCAGATTGGTCGGTTGGTAATTTTATTTTGGTTCCGCCTTTATGGCTGGTTTATTTTGGTTCCGCCTTTATGGCTGGTTATGGACAAATATTACCGCCTTAATGGCTGGTTGGACTTAATTTGACTTAATCAGGATACCGCCAGATTGGTCGGTTGGTAATAATATCACAAGTTTATATATTATTTTATGGGAGATGTCTAAATTGGTAGTAGTAAAAGTAATTCCTTTTACCTAACATTTATTTTATTGTAATTTACCTTTCAGTATTTACTTTACCGTAATTACTTTTCAGTATTTTATGTCTTTTATTTTACCAGCCCTAGCTATGTGTCGTAACTAATTAGTATATGGGGTTGTGATGAATTTCAATATCACCGGTTTATAAGGGGTTAGATTATAGTTTGGGTAATATAAAGATTTATTTATTGAGTCTTAATCTTAATACTTTTTAATTAACTGGCCATTAATTAAATTGACTAGGTAAACTTAAAATGAACTAGACATAGGGATTTTAAGTTTAAGACCTCAGACTCAATAGCCCACGATCTTCCTTGAGGATAGATAACCATTTAATAGATTTCCTTACATGATAGGAATATACCTGTCGGGCAGGGGTAGCTATAATTGGAACTTAATCTTAGTGAATCTAGGTAATTTGGTTGACATAGACATATGGTTCAATTGGATTATACTAGGTATTTGTAATTGACCATTGGAAGAGGCTTTTACATAATTTAGTGTTCCAGGTTAATAAATCAATATTTTACCCAACTATAAGATTACCACTTCATCTTTAAAATGATATTAAAAGAAATCACAACCCTAGATAGTTTTTAATATTGAATTTTCTTAAAATCTATTTTCGAACAATTTTATTTACTTGTCTTTAAATTTAGAATCGCCGCCATTTCAAATCAATTAAACAACCTGTTAGATACTAGTAATAATTTGACCTCATAAAATTAATAACTTAGGTATTAAGTCCTCGTGGGATCGATACTTTTTATACTACTTGAACGATACGTACGCTTTCGTTATACGTGTGTGTTTACGCCGGTCAAGTTTTTGGCGCCGTTGCCGAGGACTTATTTATCTTTTATTATTAGTTTAGGGGTTAGATACCGTTACTTGCGTCTAATTTTCTTTTTACTTATTGTTTTCATTTTAATTGTGTTTCAGGTCATCAGAAACTTCATGAGACGAACCAGAAGCTTTGAACTTCGACCGTTTGACCCAGAAATTGAAAGAATCATCAAACAGTTGAGAAGGGAAAGACGAGAAGGCCAAGAAACTTTAGTCAACATGGAACCTGAACCTTTGGAGGTTGCACCACCAATTCCCATTCGAGACAGAACCATTCTGGTGATTGACAGACTCATTTCTTGTATTGTACTTCCTCCCTTACCAGCAAATGCAGGAGACATCAAAACATGCATTCAAATGATTCAGCAGTCAGTTCAGTTTGGGGGGAATGCAACTGAAGATCCTAATGCCCACATCAGCAACTTCCTGGAATTTTGCGACACTTTCAATTACAACCGAGAAGATGAAGAAGCAATGAGACTGCGGGCTACATTCACTACCAGCAGGTTCTATCACAACATGGAACACTTTAGCCACCAAATTTCTTGCAAAATACTTTCCACCAGCCAGAACCGGAAAGCTGAGGAATGACATCACATCCTTTGTGCAACAAGACTCAGAAACTCTCTACGAAGCTTGGGAAAGGTACACAGATTTACTCCGGAAATGTCCACACCATGAGATTCCAAAATGGCTTCAAGTCCAAACATTCTATAATGGACTTTCTGGAATAATGAGAACCACAATTGATGCTGCTGCTGGAGGAGCTTTAATGGCAAAAGGAGAAGATCAAGCCTGGGAACTAATCGAAGAAATGGCCAACAACAATTCATTGTGGCCAACTGAAAGGAGCATGATCCAAAGAATTGCAGGAATTTATGAAAGTGGAGCCAATACAGCAGTCAACACCAAGCTAGATCAAATATGCAAATTCATGGAGACTCTTACCACTGGATCACAAGTTCACCATATGGAGGAGCACCAGAATCAAACCAACTTGAAGAAACGGTGAATTTTGTCAACAATTTCAACAGACAGGGGAACAACCCATATTCCAACACCTACAACCCAGGGTGGAGGAATCATCCTAATTTTTCATGGAGCAACAATTCAAGCCAACAGCGGAACTATCCACCACCTGGATTCCAGCAACAGAACAAAGGCTCGGAGCAGGCAAATGAACCAGGATTAGCAGAAGTGCTGGCTCAGTTAAAAAAGTACGATGCTATCTTTCAGAGCCAATCAGCTTCCATCAAAGCACTGGAGAATCAAATCGGACAACTGGCTAATGCTCAGAGTTACAAACCACCAGGAAATCTTCCCAGCAACACATAACCCAATCCAAGGAACCGATGGAAGGAGCAATGTCAAGCCATTACTTGGAAAAGCGGTACTGAAATCAACAAAGATGTTGGAATCCAGATGTCCCAAGAAGAAGTTCCAAAAGAAGCTAAGAAACAGATGGAGGAAAAAGAAGCAAAGGAAAAAGAACTAGAAAGAATCATTCCACCTCCACATTTTCCTCAGCGTCTTCAGAAAAATAAACTGGACAAGTAGTTTGCTCGATTCCTGGAGGTTTTTAAAAAGCTGCACATCAACATCCCATTTGCAGAAGCCTTGGAAGAAATGCCCAGTTATGTCAAATTCATGAAAGATATTCTTTCACGAAAATGAAGATTGGGAGACTACGAAACAGTAGCATTAACGGAAGAATGCAGTGCCATTATTCAGAGGAAACTTCCACCGAAGTTGAAAGATCCTGGCAGTTTCACAGTTCCATGCACCATTGGAGAACATTATATTGGTAAGGCTTTATGTGATTTAGGTGCTAGTGTTAACTTGATTCCTTTTTCTATTTACAGGAAACTGCAGATTGGAGAAGCAATGCCTACCTCAGTTTCATTGCAACTTGCTGACCGAACACTTGCATTTCCAAGAGGTGTTGTTGAAGTTGTGTTGGTGAAAGTAGACAAACTAATTCTCCCAGCAGATTTCATCATCCTTGACATTTAAGAAGACAAAGAAATACCTATCATTCTTGGGAGACCATTCTTGGCTACAGGTAAAACTGTGATTGATGTGCAAAAAGGAGAACTGACCATGAAAGTACAGGACCAAGAAGTGACCTTTAATGTTTTCAAAGCCATGAAATTTCCGAGTGATGAAAAGGAAGAAGAATGCTTCAGAGTTGATGTTGTTGAAATTATCGTTCAAAATACTGAGTCAAATCCCACAGATACACTCGAAGCTTGCATCACCAACATGACTGACAGTGAGCTAGATGCTGAAATCCTGGAATGTATCAACTACCTTGACAAACCATTCCGATTCAAAGTAACACCACCAGTTGAAAGTTTGGAACTACCAAAGAAAGATCGAATCAAGCCTTCGATTGAAGAACCACCACAGTTGGAGCTGAAGTTACTTCCGAGCCATCTCAGGTATGCATTTATTGGAAACTCTTCTGAATTACCTGTTATTATTTCTTCTTCACTAACATTGGAGCAGGAAGAAAAGTTGCTGAGAGTGTTACGAGAGCACAATAAAGCCATTGGGTGGACTATAGCAGACATTCGAGGCATTAGTCCATCATTTTGCATGCACAAAATCTTGATGAATGATGAGTACAAACCCACAGTGGAGCATCAACGAAGACTCAATCCAATCATGAAGGAAGTCGTGAAGAAAGAAATCATCAAATGGTTAGATGTTGGCATCATTTACCCCATCTCAGACAGCAGTTGGGTGAGTCATATGCAGTGTGTGCCAAAGAAAGGAGGAATTACTGTGGTCACCAATGAAAAAAATGAGCTAATCCCAACAAGAACAGTTACTGGATGGAGAGTATGCATGGATTACCGAAAACTGAACAAAGCCACGAGGAAGGACCATTTTCTATTACCATTTATTGACCAGATGTTAGACAGACTGGCAGGACATGAGTTCTATTACTTTCTGGACGGATATTCAGGGTACAATCAGATTTCCATCGCACCAGAAGACCAGGAGAAAACTACATTTACTTGTCCCTATGGTACTTTTGCTTTCCGTAGGATGCCATTTGGATTATGTAATGCCCCTGCCACATTTCAGCGTTGCATGATGGCCATTTTCTCAGACATGCTAGAGCAGAGTATGGAGGTATTCATGGATGACTTTTCTGTATTTGGAGATTCTTTCGACCATTGTTTTCAAAATTTGGAACATGTGTTACAAAGGTGCGAAGATACAAACTTGGTACTCAATTGGGAGAAATGCCACTTTATGGTGCAAGAAGGCATTGTTCTTGGACACCGGATCTCACAAAAAGGGATTGAGGTAGACAAAGCTAAGATAGAGACAATTGAAAAACTACCTCCACCAACATCAGTTAAAGGTATTCAAAGTTTTCTTGGACATGCAGGTTTTTACAGGAGATTTATCAAAGACTTTTCCAAGATTGCTAAACCTCTATGCAATCTTCTGGAGAAGGATGTGTCTTTCAACTTCACCAAAGAATGCCATGAAGCCTTTGAAATCTTCAAAAAAAATCTAGTCTCTGCTCCCATCATAGTAGCACCAGACTGGACCCTTCCATTTGAGGTAATGTGTGATGCTAGTGATTTTGCTGTAGGTGCAGTTTTGGGACACCGCAAAGTAAAGATTTTCCACATAATTTACTACTCCAGCAGAACTCTGAATGAAGCTCAACTCAACTACACAACCACTGAAAATGAGTTGCTAGCAGTTGTGTACGCTTTTGACAAATTATGCTCCTATCTGTTGGGTCCCAAAGTGGTGGTCTGCACAGATCATTCAGCAATCAAATATCTGATCACAAAGAAAGATGCCAAACCCAGATTGATCCGTTGGATACTTCTTTTACAAGAATTCGACGTGGAGATTCGAGACAGGAAAGAAACAGAAAACCAGGTGGCAGATCACTTATCGAGGCTCGAGAATGGAGAAATAGCTGGCAAAGAATTATCAATCAAAGAAACTTTTCCAGATGAACAGTTGTTCGCCATGAAATAACAGGAAGTCCATTGGTATGCTGACTATGTCAACTACATTGTGTCAGGAAAATGGCCGTTGGAATGGACAACTCAGCAACGGAAGAAGTTCTTCAAAGAAGTCAAGCACTATGTCTGGGATGAACCGTACCTGTTTAAACACTGTGCTGATCAATTATTGAGACGGTGTGTTCCACATGAGGAGGTCAACAGTGTTTTGCAACACTGTCATTCATCACCATACGGCGGACACTTCAGCGAAAACAAAACAGCAGCCAAAATCCTTCAATCAGGTTTGTTCTGGCCTACACTTTTTAAAGATGCTTATCTTTTTGCTTTTCAATTTGACAGGTGCCAGAGAACGGGGAATATTTCGAGGAGAAACGAAGGACCGTTGCAAAATATTCTGGAAGTGGAGATATTCGATGTATGGGGTATTGATTTCATGGGACCCTTTGTTCCATCATTTGGAAACATGTACATCCTGGTTGCTGTAGACTACGTCTCCAAATGGGTTGAAGCAATTGCACTACCATCCAATGATTCAAAAGTGGTGATCAAATTCCTGAAAAAGAACATTTTCACTCGATTCGGAACACCTCGAACAATCATCAGCGATGGTGGCTCTCATTTCTGCAACAAATACTTCGATGCACTCCTATCCAAATATGGAGTTACTCACAAGATTGCCACAGCTTACCATCCACAGTCAAATGGACAAGTTGAGGTTTCAAACAGGGAGATCAAGAGAATCCTAGAAAGAACCGTTGGATCAACAAGGAGGGACTGGTCTACAAAACTAGATGATGCATTATGGGCCTACCGAACAGCTTACAAGACACCCATTGGTATGTCACCATATCGATTGGTGTTTGGTGTGATTTAATTTTCTGTGTTTAGTTTTTGCAGATTAAGTCATTTCAAGATGGAAGAAGCTCTCGCAAATCTTCACAAGCAATTTCCTTCTCTCCCTCAAAAATCTCTAATGAAAGTTTACAAAGCTCGCTTGGAACGGATGAGGTTACTGACGATCTATAATGTTCCCAATGACATTCGTGGGTAATTGAAGCACGAGTCCGATTGGCAGGTGAGTCTTCTGACTCTTTTATTTCACATCTGCCTGTGGTTTGGAAGAAGCACCTATGCAAAGAAACGAAGAGCTAAACAAATGGGTGTTTGTTACAAATGTGCACGTTGGAATTGCAATACTCGTTGTCGTTCTTTAGGAATGGTGTCTGTTAATCGTGAAGACAAAATTAAATTCATTAGGGATGGCTTGAGTAAGGAGTCTTTAAATGATATATCTTCGACTCTTGAGACACATCCCAGTGGATATGTTCACATAGACTTTCGCAGATTACATATACAATTTCAAAAAGAAAGACAACAGTTAAGTCTTGGGAATCTGACTCAAAAAGACCATGTTTGCCAATTTATAAGAAAATTGGATGGGAAGCTTGTCCCTGACTCATAGACGTTAATCAAGCTGAAAATTCTTGTACATATTATATCTCTTTATCTTTTCCTAATAATTGCGATTTGTTTTGTTATTTTCTTTTATTTCCTCCGACAGGATCCAGATCTTGTTGACTATTACGATCTATTTTACTATTTTGCTACTAATCGTCCTTTGGAAGATACTTGTGCTATTTTTACTCACCCTTTTCAGGTATTATAAATTCAACTCATCATTGCACTTTTGAAGACATCCAGAGTAAAAAATGGAAGCCACTTCAAGAAGACGAGTTGAAAACATTTGTGTGTTTTGCGGTAGTACTGTTGGTACTAAACCACAATACATATAAGCAGCACAGGAATTGGGTCGAGTCTTAGCTGCAAGGAATATGCACTTAATATATGGATGAGGCATTCTTGGACTAATGGGGATTGTTTCAAAGGCCGCACAAGAAGGAGGCAGTCACGTTTTGGGAATCATCCCAAAACCCTTGGCAGAAGCAAATCTTATTAAACCATCAAACGGGGAGGAATTAATCGTGCCAGGTATGTCTAAACGACTGATAGAAATGATTAACCGTGCTGATGCTTTTATTGCTTTGCCAGGTGGCTTGGGCACATTGGAGGAAATTTTTATTGTACTATCTTGGGCGAACCTGAACATACACCAAAAACCAATTGGGCTGTACAACGTTGATGGGTTTTATGATTTTTTTTTTTGTTTCTTGATGATGCTCGAAGAAATGGGTTCGTGTCAAAACCTTTAAAAGAACTCCTATTTACTGCCAGAACTGCTCCAGATCTAATTGACCAACTCATAGCCTATGAACCAAAAGTTGACCCTATCATTTCAAAGATAAATTGGTCCGAGGACGATAGTGGTAAGAGGCGTAGAATTAATCTGGATCCTAACCTTTAATTTCCTGTAGATTTTCAGCTAACCAGGTACGACCTTCTAAACTCTTCTTTTACTGTTTAAGACATTGGGGACAATGTCTCATTTAGGTTTGGGGGAGGAAATTAGTTGATTAGTACCTTGTGTTGAGTTTGTATGTTGTTTTTAATTTTAATCCAAAATTTTTCGAAACATACAAAAAAAATGAAATTCTTTTCAAAAAATTCAAAAATATTTTGTGTTTTTTGTGTTTTTGTTTTGACTAAAAATGTGAAATTGGTAAGAGATAGCCGAGTAAGGAGTTCCCACTCCTGAGACGTATCTCAAACCATTTATTTCGGAACAAGTTAACTTTTGTTTATTTCATTTTAAATTATTTAATTTGTAAATTCTCCTTAACACTGACTAAAATGGATCTTCATATGCTCAGTTGGCAGGTATTATCAATATGCATAGTAACATACGGACATGAGCTGTAATTGAAAAGTTTGTAATATTCTGTGCTCTAGTTTTATTGAAGGGAAGCATCTATAAATGGCAATGGAGTAAAAAAAAAATCTGAGATCCGAGTTTTATTAAGTCTGTAAGGGTTTGTTTAACACCTAGTGCCCTAAAACCAACTGGTTGGGAGTCACTGGCCCAAAGCTCGCTACATGGATCAAAGATGCTGCAAAAATATATATATCTGAAGTCTGAGTAATTAAGTTCGTAGGGGTGTCTTAACACCTGGTGCCCTAAAGCCAACTGGGGGGAGCCACCGACCCAAAGCTCGCTACATAGACGGAAGGTATTGTATATAATAAAAAAATAGAGAAAAATCAAAGAAAAAATTCAGAAAATTATCAGAAAAATTATTCCATTGCTACAACAAGGTGTGAAATCTGATAGAACTTTAGGACAAAAATATTACTCTCCTATCAACTGCACTTATGACTGTTGTGGGCAAAAATGAGTTGATTATATTTTGTTGGCTGTGTATATGAAGAATGGTAAAAAATAATCGGAGAATTTACTTATTCGGTAATTTAGAAAGAAACAAAACAACTAGTAACTTGGAGTAGAAGTTTCACCTGATTAGTCACTAACTTCTTATTCTCTTTTCTCTTGTTCTTTTTGCTTTTGTGTGCATTAGTTTTATTACCTTTTTACTTTTGTAAAATGTTTGTGGGTATCATTTCTGTAAACCTCACGAGTCTACACTCGTCCACTAGGGACACCTAGGGGTTTAAAGGCTTGTTGCATGCGCTAAATGCAACCGTGATCCCTACGAAAGTGGCTTAGTTAATTTTATTTTCATGTTATTTTATTTTCTGTTTTGCTCGAGGACTAGCAAAATGTTAGGTTTATGGGTGTGATGAGTGGTGAATCTATCACTATTCCCACTCATTGAACCTTATATTTTGTATAGTTTCTTGGATTTTGTGAATATTTTGATGTGTTTTGTGTTATTTTGTAGATAAATAAAGTTTCAGGACATTCTGGAGTTGAATTGGAGCAAAACAGAAAAAACTGGACAAAAAGGGCAAAATAGTCATTTCAGAGTCGCGACGCTGAAGCCTTGCGCGTCGCAACGCCCATCATGCACCGGATTTGCTAAAGTACACCGTAGACACGTGGACCAATCAAACAATTTGCTAATATGCGCCGCTTGCTAAAATGCGCCGATCAGGCTATCTTGCGCCGTGCCACGTGTCGCCTTCTCAACGGACTTGCTAATGTGCACCGGTGCCACATGTCAAGATCTCACGGTGCCGAAAATCGCCCTCCACACGTCAGCGTGATGTCACCAATGACGTCATGAACAATGCCACATCATCGGATAAGGATCTGAGCTCTTAGCCGCCTCGCCACGTGTCAAGCCGTCATTGTGCCACGATTCACTGTAGCTGGCGTCGCGATGCTGAACTATTACAGCGTCGCAACGCTGGACCCTTATCCGCGCATATAAATAGAGCTCGAAATTTCAGATTTCAGTGTTGTTGGTTTCTATAATTAGTCCCAAAGAAAGTATAAGCCAATGAAACACACAAATTTATACATGCAAAGCTTGAAGCATGGCGGAATCATACTTACAAAGCTTGTGACAAAAATTGATGAAGAGAATCCTTGAGTCTTCAAGGTGGAAACTTTCGGCCAAGAGCAAGAGGGAGAGAAGCTTCAAGTCTTCTAGTATTCCAAGCTCCAAGGTTGTTTCCTATCACCTCCTTTGATCCCTCATTGTGCTAGCAAAAATGGAGAAATGAAAAACAATTTTTCTGCCTTGTGGAAGCTCCACGGCGTGAGCAAGAAGAAGAAGAGGGAGAGAGGTTTTTGGTTTTTCTTTTCACTTTTTCATGTTTCAAAAACATGAATGATGATAAGAATAACAATTACCAAAAATATTTGGTAAAAAACCCTTCAAAAACTGTGAAAAGGTTTTCCCTCCCAAAAGCCATTAAATGGCCTCACCAACTTACATTGAGAATAGTGACAATGTATCATCCCATAAAGGTGACTAGATACATCCATCAACTAGTCGTGTCAAGTGATGAGACTACGCGATGTGATTTGCGGGGTCCACTCGTTTCAAAATACGAATGTGTCCGCAAACACTTTCGGGCTCGGTTTCGCTAATTCCGAATTAACGAATTTCCGTCGCGACGTGAATTAAATAATTACGCCTAGCGAAATTACTATTCACATCGCTAACGAATTAATTCTAAATTAATTCGTTGCCCGAATTAAAATCCGATTTTAATTCCGCGTCGAAATCTAATTTCGTTTAATATATCGAATATATTATTTTATCGATTAATTCCAAATTAATCGTTCTCTCTCCTAATTAGGCATTTTATCCAAGATAAAGTTTCTCCGTATTAATCCAAGATTAATAAAGTTCGAATCAAACATCATAGGTGAATCTTCAGGAAGCGACCCAAGAGATCTCCGGATATGTTGGCAGTAAATACGGTCGTGGATAATCCAAACACGTATGTACCTCGTACTACGGTTTTTACCGATTTACAAGACAAGGTTGGCTTCTAGCAAAGCGCCATGCCTACCCAATCCTCCAGAAATATTCTTATTGGAATATTAGATCTTTATCAAGCGTAGTATACCGTAGTATCGCGTACATCGATCCAGTATCGGACGATCACATGTTAGGCCTGGGGCTTGGAAATGTGTCTGCCCCATACGAAACATATATCGGATATCAAACAACTAGTCTCTTTAAATCGGACAATCCTGACTGGTCATATTGTCCCGACGGTTGTAACCTTTTATAGAGTACTAGTTCTGTATCCTGCGTGATCATCATCTCCATATGTTTGAAGTGATACTTCCATCTTAACATCACATCCAGTACACTACGATTCCCGATAAACCCAGAAGAGGCGTACACAGAACCGGTTAAAGCCC
>SKCR01035034.1:0-17338 GCA_019454045.1 Zanthoxylum bungeanum
TACATTTTCCCATGATTATGTTTTAAATGCCAATATTTCAATTTTATATATATCTTGATTCTAATAGTCCAAATATTTAATCAACGATTTAGGTACTATTAATATAATGATTACTATAGTCCAACTATATAATCAACTATACTTTAATAGAATAAAAGTCAATTATATTGATTACTATAATCCAATTATAAAATCAACTATAAATGATTAGTTTGAATATATAGTCCAACTATTTATTAAAACAACATCTAAATATTAGTCCAACTAACATTTAATTATTTCACGAATTGATATTTGTTTGAGCGCGTATGGCGAGTAATTGAACGAATATTACAAATTCAATTCTTGCCTCCCACTATTTTTCGGCGAGCCTCTAACCCTCTGTCGAGTACTCGGGAAACCGCGTTTCCTAGTGGGCTAGGATCCCGTCAAATATCTCACAATCTTGACTTTGGCCAACAAATTGTATGATAATTAACTAGGTAGATCTCTAAGATCAATTGGATCCAATCCAATTCCTAGATCCGGTAGGGGGACATCCAAGTCCGAAACATATATCTTATATATGCCAATACATCCAATGTATTACCTAACCTTTTTCCTCTGAATCAACTAAGCCTTGGCTTTGGCACAACAAACTTAGTGATCCCAGTCAAGCGCGACCCATTGACCATGGAAAGCTTCGTAATCAATGTCGATGGACAAGAAGTGGCCTTGAATTTGGCCAACAAACCATAACTTGGACAAGACACTGACATGTAACAAAGCCTTCGTGATTCAAACACATCTTCGACAGACAAATGCCTTGACTTTGGCCAACAAACCAATGCCGTCTCGGATCTTGAGTGAGAATCACTCAATGGAAGGAAAGACGCTTAATATATTGCAAGGGTTTTTCTCGTGCAAATTGCAACCAATTTATTATATTTGTTAAGGTCTCATCATCATACACCCTTAAACATGGATTCTAAATACATAATAAAGCGCATTTGAAAAATAATAATGATATGCGGATGAATACTTTACACATTGATCCTAGATCAAATCTCTCAATTTCTCTCTCCCGCTAGCACATTGTATTACTTCTACCCGTTACACTACACTTCTAAAGAAACCTCATTTACATTGAGGGGAATAGGTGAGAAGAGAATACAAAGAATTAGGACGTAATAAGGCTGGACAAGCAGGTACAATTAATAAATCAAATTTATTACAACAATTTCTAAAATTGCCCCACCCAACTAATATCCATCTGATATATATTATTCATGCATCGCAACCATGTATTCACACAAGCATGTTATCAATAAATCTAATCAAATTAATTAATCTGATAATTAGTGATCATCCAATGTTCAAACAACGATTTGATTTTGTTCGAGTCAAACTCATTCTTGCGAATAAGTACTTAAAGTACGAATTCTCAAATTAAATTAAACAACAAAATTAAATCCAATTCAATTGTATTTAATTCTAATTCGCTATTTAATTCCAAATTAAATACTACACTACTTATTAATAAACCTTTACGACTTAAATTCCAAATTTAATCGCAACTGGTCTCAAAGCCCGATTAATATCCAATATTAATTTAATTAAAGTCCAATGGGCTTTTAATTAATTTCTTAAGGCGTGGACTTTTGGTCAACTCGGGTCAAACCGAATAACCAAAATCCAATCCGGGAGTTACCCCATAAGCCTAGATATCAATCTTGGCCCATTAGGCCCAATTAAACTTTAAAGGTCCAATTAAGTCGCATTTGGACTTTATGGATTCGGTTTTGGGCCCAATTGGATCCAACCAATTTTGCCTAAACCCAACTTTGAACAACAAAGCCCATTTAGCCCATTTACAACATTTCAAGCCCAATTTCCAAAATTAGCCCAATTAACTAAATTACTAAAATCCCACTTTACAATTTAATTAATCAAAGTGCATTAACATAATTAATCACCCAAATCATTATTTCCAAAACACAAATTAGGATAATTAATCTTGCACATCTACATCAATTAGTGTCCAACACAAATTAACAAAATCAAACCCAATCATGCTTCTAATGCTATCGGCAATTTGGGGATTTTACGTCCGATTCGAATTAAATCCAATTAATTCCACAATCGACATTAAATCATTATCCCGAATGATTTCCAACACATCAATTGTCAAAAATCAAAAATCCCAAGATATATTAGGGCTAGACCATTCGGCCAACATGAAAAAATTGGGGAAAAATGTTCCAAACATAATTTCAACAAATTGATCCAATCAATCCTTAATTCAAACACATTTAAGCATACTAATCAATCCAATTTCATTAATCATGCTCAAAATCAAGTTTGCCCAATTTTAAGCCCTAAATCAATTTCATGCTTTTAACCAAGCTCTGATACCATTGTTGGAGATTCTAAGGGTCCCAAGGATCACAAATCAAGCATGAACATATGTGAATACATTCGAGAAGTCGCAGAATACTTACATCGATCGGTTGAGCGACGCGGAGGCAACAAAAATTTCAGATTCTGCCCACTGGTTTCACGGCAACTGCAGCAGTCCAAGCTCACTGGTTTGGCCATTTTGAGTTCCTTCGTCAAGCTCCAAGCTTCATCGAATGGTTCCCGGCTCATGGGTGGACTTCCTATCACCTTCGCATGTCTCTCGGAGTGCTAGCTCTCTTGAAATTTGCCACAAATCTCAAGCACTTTGCTTCCCATTTTCTTCAAGAGTCACGGCAGTTCACTGCCAACCAGAAGAAAAATAGCCCCTGTTGGGCGTGAGAGAGAAAGATTTTTGTTGCTAAAAAACGTGAGCAAAGAGAAGAAAAAGGAGATTAAATATGTGTGTTGATTTTGGTAATTGATTATTAAAATCATATACCAAACTTTTGCTTTTAAAAAGTCAAACAAATAAAAGCTATCAACCACCACATCAATCAATCACATCAATCACTCAAGTTGTCAAGTCATATCACTCAAAGTGACAAGTGATTTGACGCTTGACGCGACTAATGATTTGACGCTTGATTTGACTTGCGTTCCGCACTCGAATTCGAAATGCGAATGCGCTCTCAAATAATCCCGTGCTCGGGCTCGCTAATTCCAAATTAACGAATTTTCCGTTGCGACGTAATTAAATGATTACGCCTAGCGAAGTCACTATTCACGTCGCTGACGAATTAATTCTAAATTAATTCGTTCGCCCGAATTAAAATCTAATTTCAATTCCGCGTCGAAATCCAATTTCATTTAATATATCGAATATATTATTAATCGATTAATTCCAAATTAATCATTATCTCTCTTTAAATGATATTTTATCCCGGATAAAATATCTCCGTAATTAATCCCAGATTAATTTTCTCTCTCATCTAATTAATCCCAGATTAATATAAAGTGCGAGTCATATGTCATCGGTGAATCTTTGTGAAGCGACCCATGAGTTCCCCGGATATGTTGGCAGTAAATTCGGTCGTCGGACTATCTGAACACGTAAGTACCTCGTACTACGTTTATACCGAATTAAAAGACAAGGTTGGCTTCTAGCAAAGCGCCATGCCTCCCCAATTCTCCGAAAATATCCTTACAGGAATAAAGGATCTGTATCAGGCGTAGTATATATAGTATTGCGTATTTCTGTCCAGTATCGGATGATCACATGCGAGGCCTGAGGCTGGTACAGTGTCTGCCCCGTACGAAGAATATATCGGATAACGAGCAACTAGTCTCTTTAATATCAGATAATCATGACCAAGTCATGTTATCCCGATGGTTGCAACCTTATTTAGAGAACCAGTTCTGTATCCCTGCGCGATCATCAACTCCATATGACTGGAGTGACACTTCCGTCTTGACATCACACCCAACACACTACGATTCTCGATATACCTAGAATTGGCGTATACAGAAACCGGTTAAAGCCCTAGAGGACCTCAACCAAAGTATATTGATTGTCATATGCATTAGCGGTGCAAGTCTCAGGTTAAGACCAAATACACCTACCCTGATTTCGGATTTCCATAGACACATAGTCATACTACCAATGGAATTCCGAGGGGGTCTTATCCAGAGCGAAGCTATTTCCCGTACCATCGGCAAAACACAACCTTCTATTACACTTGTATGAGTATCCTATTCCCAAATATATGAGAACTATACCGTTGTGCCCTCACAACGTGCACACGTGTAATACTACTCTTTTACGCATTAATCGGTGTGCAATCTCGATAATGCTCTGACTATGGATGTTTAATGATTTATCCTTCGTGGACCGATACTGTCTCATATCATTCTCAATCCAGGAACAAATCACAGGGACCTCCTACCATTTATATATCTAGGTGATCTAATCACAAATGATAAGAGTGCAATCTCCATTGTCACATAGTTAATTTGTACAACAACACCGTGATCTGTATAAATAGTGACGATATGGGTCATAATTGTCCAACAATCTCCCACTTGGCCTATAGCCAATCACTCGAGTGCTTGACACCCGAACTATGTACGGTTGGCTCAAACTGCTGAGAAATGCTTTCGTCAGCGGATTTACATGATTATCGTCTGATGCGATTTATTTGATCATCACATCGCCACGATGTATGATCCGAACGAATCAGATGAATAGTCAAAGTATGTATTTGGATCGTTGATGAGACCATTAATTCTTTAGCTTGTGCTCGAGCCTAGCTCAGCTGCTAATAGAACTATATCTAATCTAATTAGATTTGTTATCGAACCAGAAGGCTTCTATTGCCGCTTCAGTTGCAGCAATAACTCGCATTTTTTGTTTATCTGGTAACAATATCTTGCTTGGAAGAATTCTAGCTCACTGTACCATTATTTAAACTGTATAGTACCGTTTGCGACTTATAGTCGTTTTATCGGTTTAGGAAACTTGCAGTAGTGATCCCAGTCACTTCAAGTTCTCCTTCTCCACAGATTAAGACAGCATCATTAGTTCTCTAAGATACTAACGGATGTTCTTAACTTCAATCCAGTGACTATCACTCGGATTGGCCTGTTCGTGAATCCATATGCTCAAAGCGTATAAGACACCAGGTCGTGTACATTTTTCAATGTACGAGTTCTCGGAGAGTTTTCTCGAAAGCCACGCTTTCACCGACAGTTATTTTATATGGGAATATCAATTCCAAGAAATGACATATTATCATTATTTTTATAGGACAGCCACTGTCAGTGCGTTCCCACGAACCCTCTTATATACACAAGAATCATTTTCGTTTTGAATTAAATCATACACCATTATGATTACATCAAAACGATAATTCTAAGAATCTATGCTTGCTTCAATCCAAACATGGATCGAATAACCCGCAAACCTTGTTTGCTAGTTTTGTACGACAAAATCGACAGAATGTTGCAAACATCCTCCGAAAGGTTTCCTTTTCAGGAAAGCGATTTTCCCGTAATGCTGTCATATTTCATACATGAAACATGCAGCTTTATCAAGCATTATCCAAATGGATTTACCGTGGCAACAGTTAAAAGGTTGAATCGTAATCAACACAATGTTGATAACGATACCTTTCCGCTACAAGCCTAGCTTAGTACGTTGGTATGTTTCCATCTACGTACGTCTTCCTTGAAGACTTATAAGTACCAATAGGCACAATGCCTTGCGGTACATCAACTAGTATTCAAACTTGTTGATATATATGGAATCCATTTCGGATGACATGACACTTGCCATAATAGGGAGTCGATGCCTTGTATCACTTCCTCATTCGTAGTCAGTTGGTATACCTCAATAACACTAACATCTTTATGAGGTGAGATCATAAACCCATACCCCAGGTTGTTTTCTGACTCTCTCCGAACTACGTGGTTCTTGTGTATTCGAAGATTATGGTATAGTTTCATCCTTGATGAACTATTTATATTCCATTAGGATTCGATTCCTTGAATAGTATTACTCCGATTTTCACCGAGTTTTACTATCCTCCCACTTACCACTGCATATCGATATTCCTTTTAGGAAAACCGCATGGTGAGCAACAATCTAATTGTTCTCAGGTGAGATGTATAAGTAATATACTTATGGTATCCCTTAAAATAACCTACAATTGGCACGAAATCTGTCAAATAGATTTTTATGGAACCTTATTCAAAATAAGTTATGCACTGTTAAAGTGTATCCGTTGAAGGAAATGGTAGCTCAGAGCGACTCATGATCAACCTTATCATGTCCAACAAAATTTGGTTTCTCGGTTCGGACACACCGTCACCTTGACTTGTTCTGAGAGGAGTCCTCATTTGAAAGAATACTATACTCTTTCAAGTATATTATAAACTTATTGCTTAAGTATTTTCCATTACGGTCTTACCGTGATGGTATAATACTATAGCCGATCTGTTTGTCTACTTCGTGTTGAAACTTTAAAAGTTTATGATTTTTGTTCTTCAAAAGAAACACATAACCATAACGCGATGCCACATCCGTAAAGGTCACGAAATATTCATATCCACCTCTAGCCTAGCTAGACATGGGCCCACTTGCTTCACTATGAACTAGGGCTAACAGATTGGTGGCATTTACACTTTTACCAAGTAAATAGTGTTTTAGGCACATTGCCCAATAAACTAGATTCGTAGACTTTATTTGATTGGAATCAAATCAGTCCAAGTACCCACTCTTCAAAAGTGTGGATATACGAGTCTTGTTTGATTGTGTCCCAGACTACAACGCCACAATATGTTTCATCTGATCAAACCAGTTTAAGCTATTTGTTTGTCATTATATACTTTTGAGATTTTTTTATATTCAAAATATAAATGCTAATATTCACATCTAATTTGTTTATCTCAATATCATCTTTATATAATAAAACACTTTAGTGTTCTAAAATATAAAGGTTCACCCGCAGCGGGTTAAACACTGATATATAGATAATGTATCTAGTCAAACTAGTTACATTATAACAGTTTCCTAATCCTGCTCATAGCAGATTCTGAACATCAATATATATTTATGTACCACACTAAGTATTTAAAATCCAATTTCAATACTAGTAATGAACATAATCTTTGACAAACATATTTGAAGTCAGAGCCTTGCTCGTTCTTCAATTCCTTCATGTCTGCTTTGTCCAAACGGCAGTCACGCTTTCGCGATCCCGTTTGCCACAATTAGCAAACATTTTGGGATATGTCCTTTATCTTCCTAGAAGATTATAATGATATTGCCTTTGCCCCTTTTCAACATTCCAGAAGCCTTTGGCCAAGCCTTGGCCTTCCAGAATATCGAAGTAAGGTGCGCCTTGCGCTACTTGCCTTATTACAAACTTTGACTTTATCTCCTTGAGAATAGTCATTAACTCTCTAAGAGTTTACTATTGCAATATTACTACTTCTAAAATCTAAGCATAGATTTATGAATATCTTTCAATTTCTTTATCATACTTTAAGGATATAATCCTTAGTTCTGATTTAGAAATTAAAGAGTCTACTGCGGGAAGTATAATGGATTAAGCTCTTAAGTTATCATCACATAAATCTTCCAAAGATTATGCTCTACTATTTGCTTAACTCCGGGCTTTAGGTATAATATGTTATTTTATCAAATAAAGTAACTTATTATTTTTCCAGGACCATCATGAAATTATTCCCAATTTGAAAATTAAACCATTTAAATACATTTTCCCTAGGATTATGTTTTAAATGCCAATATTTCAATTTATATCTTGATTCTAATAGTCCAACTATTTAATCAACGATTTAGGTACTATTTAATACAATGATTACTATAGTCCAACTATATAATCAACTATACTTTAATAGAATAAAAATCAATTATATTGATTAATATAATCCAATATAAAATCAACTATAAATGATTAGTTTGAATATATAGTCCAACTATTTATTAAAACAACATCTAAATATTAGTCCAACTAACATTTAATTATTTGACGAATTGATATTTGTTTGAGCGCGTATGGCGAGTAATTGAACGAATATTGCAAATTCAATTCTTGCCTCCCACTATTTTTTGGCGAGCCTCTAACCCTCTGTCGAGTACTGGGGAAACCGCGTTTCCTAGTGGGCTAGGATCCCGTCAAATATCACACAATCTTGACTTTGGCCAACAAATTGTATGATAATTAACTAGGTAGATCTCTAAGATCAATTGGATCCAATCCAATTCCTAGATCCAGTAGGGGGACATCCAAGTCCGAAAAATATATCTTATATATGCCAATACATCCAATGTATTACCTAACCTTTTTCCTCTGAATCAACTAAGCATTGGCTTTGGCACAACAAACTTAGTGATCCCAGTCAAGCGCGACCCATTGACCATGGAAAGCTTCGTAATCAATGTCGATGGACAAGAAGTTCTCTTGACTTTGGCCAACAAACCACAACTTGGACAAGACACTGACATGTAACAAAGCCTTCGTGATTCAAACACATCTTCGACAGACAAAGGCCTTGACTTTGGCCAACAAACCAATGTCGTCTCGGATCTTGAGTGAGAATCACTCAATGGAAGGAAAGACGCTTAATATATTGCGAGGGTTTTTCGCGTGCAAATTGGCAACCAATTTATTATATTTGTTAAGGTCTCATCATCATACACCCTTAAACATGGATTCTAAATACATAATAAAGCGCATATGAAAAATAATAATGATATGCGGATGGATACTTTACACATTGATCCTAGATCAAATCTCTCCATTTCTCTCTCCCGCTAGCACATTGTATTACTTCTACCCGTTACACTACACTTCTAAAGAAACCTCATTTACATTGAGGGGAATAAGTGAGAAGAGAATACAAAGAATTAGGACGTAATAAGGCTGGACACGAAGGTCCAATTAATAAATCAAATTTATTACAACAATTTCTAAAATTGCCCCACCCATCTAATATCCATCTGATATACATTATTCATGCATCGCAACCATGTATTCACACAAGCATGTTATCAATCAATCTAATCAAATTAATTAATCTGATAATTAGTGATCATCCAATGTTCAAACAACGATTTGATTTTGTTCGAGTCAAACTCGTTTTTGCGAATAAATACTTAAAGTATGAATTCTCGAATAAATTAAAATACACAATTAAATCCAATTCAATTTGTATTTAATTCTAAACATGTCAAATTCTAAGGTAAATGATGAATTATTTTCTCTATGTTAACAGCACACAAAGTTATCGTTATGAGCTATCGAACGTCGATAATATTGATGGAGTTGGTGCTTGGAGCACCAATCCGGATAATGTATAGTACATTATATTTTATTATTTATTAATAAAATAACTACATTTTCATTTCAAACCATATTAATGGTATTGTCATTACACAGATTAGATTGATGTATAAATATGCTAAGAATGACATCGACCTTAGAATAGTCTTGTAGTAATACTTGGCACTAGGTGGTCCAACATTGGGTTAAGTATTACTATTATAACCTATTCTTAAAGTAAATTTATACATTCATAGTCGTTGGTTTGGGAATATGGTCGAATTCCTATAACCTATAAGACTAGCAGATGTCGTATATTGGAATTGGAGTTCCAATGGTTTAACCCAATGTACCATGAGCTTTGGAAGCTCGTATAGACATGTGAGTATTAGTTGGACCAAATACTGACTGACTGACTGACTCATATGTGATTCCTAATAGTTGGAAGTACACACCACCTTCAATAGGAATCTCCTCGAGTCGAGTAGCATATGTGATCATTTTGTTGGATAATTATGACCCATAGCATCACTATTTTGTAAAGAACATGGTGTTCTTGTACAAATTTAACTATGTGACAAAGGAAATTGATCTTTTATCATTTGTAATTGGATTACCTGGATATATAAATGATAAAAGTCCATATGATTAGTACCAGATTAATAAGATATGAGACAATATTAATCCACGTAAGGTTTAATCATTAAATATCCATAGTCGTAGTATTATCGAGATTGGACATTGATAATGCAGAATAAGCTAGTATTACACTTGTGCGCGTTATGGAAGCTTAAATAGTTCTCATATATTTGGGTATTGGATGCTTATGTAAGTGTGATAGGAGGTTCTGTTGGCCGATGGTACGGGAACAGCTTCGCTCTGGATAGACCCCTCGTAATCCCATTGGTAGTGTGACTATGTGTCTATGGGAATCCGAATCAGGGTAGGTGTATATGGTCTTAACCTGAGACTTGCATCGCTAATACTTGCGACAATCAATATACTTTGGTTTTGGTCGTCCGGGGCTTTAACAGGTTCTGTGTACGCCTCTTTTGGATATACTGAGAATCGTAGTGTATTGGGTGTGATGTCAAGATGGAAGTATCATGTCAGTCATATGGAGATGATGATCACGCAGGGATACAAAATTGGTACTCTATAGTGCTATAGCCATCGGGAAAGTATGACTAGGTCATGACTTTCCGATCATAAAGAGACTAGTTGCCAGTGATCCGATATATGCTTCATACGGGGTAGACAGAACTCCAGCCCCAGGGCTAGCATGTGACATCCGATACTGGATTGTAATACGCAATATAATGTATTCTACGCCTGATAAATATTATATATATATTCCATGTTGAATATATTTTTGGAGAATTGGGTAGGCATGGTGCTTTGCTAGAAACCAACCATGTCTTGTAAATCGATAAGAACGTGGTACCGGGTACCCACATGTTCGGATAGTCCGATGACCGTATTTACTGCCAACATATCCAGAAATCTCTTGGGTCGCTTCCCAAAGATTCACCGATGACATTTGACTCGAACAGAATTAATCTGGGATTAATTATGATAGAGAAAATTAATCTTGGATTAAATACGGCAAGAATTAATCTGGGATTGATTATAAAAAGAGAGAGAATTAATCTGGGATTAATTGCGTCAAGAATTAATCTGGGATTAATTCGACTAGAAGAGAGAACGCGATTAATTTGGAATTAATCAGTAAAATAAATTTAATAGTTAAATTCGATTTTTCTATTTAATTTATTTATTTGGGATAAAATAATATATTAGATATATTAATTGAAATTGGATTTCAATACGGAATTAAATTGGATTTTAATTCTAGCGAACAAATTAATTTAGAATTAATTCGTAAGCGGATTTCGTAATAATTTTGTAAGGCATTATTATTGAATTAAATTGGATTTAATTAAGTCACAACGGAAAATTCATTTAGTCGGATTAAACGAACCCGAGCCCGAAATGTGTAGTCTCACCCAACTTGAATTTTGAATTTAAGTGTGGGACCCACCAACTTACATCACTAGTATTTCAAGTTGATGGAAGTGGTTGAGAGCTTTTATGATAGCTTCTCCAACACACTTTGTTTTTGTTTAGCTTTTGGAAATGCATTTACACATTCTTTGACAAGTCAACTTGTGTAACACTTTTGTTTTAGAAACAAAAATAACAAAAACACTTCCTCTCTCCTTCTTCCAAATTGCCGAGCATGCTTCCTCTTCTCCATGGAATTTTGTTGCAAAATTCTTCATTGCTAGCACATGAAGAGTCAAAATAAGGTGATAGGGAAACTCACCTTTGAGTTTGGAATTCAAATCAAAGGCTTGGAGCTTCCAACAAAGAAGAAAAGGTTTTGAACTTCATCCGATCAAAGTAAGTTTTTTCCGCAACTTTTCTTTGGTAATTTTCACACACGAATCACTTTTAGAGATCCTTGGCATGTTCTAGGAACATTGACATTGGTATCAGAGCGAGATCTAAGCTTGACTTGAACCTAGGGTTTATATACTTTAATTTGGGATTTTTTGGCTTGGAGCTTGATTTGCCTAAATTGATGGTTGGGTTATGTTTATAAAATGTTGAATTGGATTTGTACATTGTTGGATTTGTGAAATATTGATTAGATCAAAAATCCCCAAAAATCCTTACATGGCCAAATTCTACCCTATGAGAGTTCATGGTGATTTGTTTGTTAATTAGACTATTGGATGAGTTTATGGCATGATATGTATATTGATTGATTGGTTTAATTGGATTGAAATCAAAAATTGATTGTTATTATGCCCAAATGCCGTGAACCATAAACATGAAAGATTGATTTTGATTAATTTATGTTGGACATGAATTAGATGTTAAGCATGATTAATTAGATTAATTAGTGTTTTGGAAATACTAGATTAATTAATTAATTATGTTAATTACACTTGAATTGGATTAATATGTAATTTGGAAGAATGTATTAATTTAATTATTGTAATTGGGCTTAATTGGCTTGGTTGGGCCAAGTTTGGTTTTGGTCAATTGGGTTGGATCTAATTGGGCCTAAAACCATTTCCATAAAGTCCAAAGTATGACGTTGGGCCTTTAATAATTTAATTGGGCCTAAATTGATTTTATGGCATAGGGTGATTCCTAACTTGGGCCTTGGCATTTTGGGTTTGATCTATAATGGCTAAAGCTCATGCCTAAAGAATCAATTGAAAGCCCATTGGACTTTAATTGAATAGTATTGGATGCTAATTGGGCCTTTGAGACCCAATTGGATTGGATTTGGAATCCAAGTCCTTAAAGGCACAATTGAAAGTGTATTTGTTTAATTTGGAATGAAACATGAATTAATATTGGATACAATTTAAATTGGATTTGAAATTTTAGTTAGATATAATTCAAGAATACGTACTTTGAGTATTTATTTTTAAACGAGTTGGACTCGCGCAAATCAATTCGTTGTTTGAACATTGGATGATCATTAATCAAAGATTAATTAATTGGATTAGATTGATTGATAACATGCTTTGTGTGAATACTTGGATGTATTGTTGAATAATGTATATCAGATGGATATTAGAAGGGTGAGGGCAATTTTGGAAATTGCTGTAATAAATTTAGAATTTATTAAATTGGACCTGCGTGTCCAGCCTATTATCTCTTTATCTTTTTGTATGTCTCTTCTCACCAATTCCCCTCAATGTTAATGAGGTTTCTTTAATTTATTATGTAATTGGGTAGAAGTAAGAATAGTTCTAGCGGGAGAGAGGAAATAGAGAGATTTGTTCTGGGAACAATTTATTATATATCCATCCCCATATCATTATTAAATTTTATCGTCCCTTATTATGATTTTAGAATGCAAGTTTAAGGGTGTATGATGAGACCTAATTAAAGATAATAAATTGGTTGCCAATTTACGCGAAAAACCCTCATTCAGTATTAAGCATTTTTCCTTCCATTGAGTGGTTCTCTCTCAAGATCCAAGATTGACATTGGTTTGTTGGCCAAAATCAAGACCTTTGTCCATCGCATATGTGTTTGAACCGCGTAAGCTTTGTTCCATATCATACGTCTTGGCCGGTTGTGACTTGTTGCCAAAGTCAAGGTCATTTCTTGTTCATCGACTTCGATTACGAAGCTTTCCCACTGTCAATGGGTCACGCTTAACTGGAATCATTAAGTTGTTTGAGCCAAAGCCAAGGCTTAGTTGATTTAGAGGAAAAGGTTAGGAAATATATTGGATATATTTACATATATTGGATATATGTTTCGGACTTGGAGGTCAACCTACTGGATCTAGGAATTGGATGGGATCCAATTGATCTTAGAGATCTATCTAGTTAAGTTTCATACAGCTTCTTGGCCAAAGTCAAGGTTGTGTGTTATTTAACGGGATCCTAGCCCACTAGGAAACTAGGTTTCCCGAGTACTTCACAGAGGGTTAGAGGCTCGCCGAAAAATAGCGGGAGGCAAGTATTAAATTTGTAATTTCGTTTAGATACTTGCCAAAACGCGCTCATTTTATTTTTTGGTATTAATTATACATATATTAGTTGGGCTGATATTCAATTATTGTTTTAATTGAACAGTTGGACTGTATTCAAACTACTTCATTTGTAGTTGGTTATATAGTTGGACTATAGTAATCAATACATTTGAAAGTAACCAATCAAATTATAGTTAATTATATAGTTAGACTATAGTAATCATTACATTAGATTGTACCCGAAATCGTTGATTGGATAGTTGGACTATTGCAATCAAGATGACTTGAAAGATTAGTGTCAAATGACATAATCCTGGGTGAAAATGTCTTTAACGACTTTAATTTTCCAGATTGGGAAAAGAATCTCAAGATAGTCCTGGGAGCTGAGAAGTTACTCTATATAATAGAGAAACCTCTCGGGCTTGAGCTCGGAGTTAAGCAAATAGTATAACATGAGCTTTGGAAGACTCATCGTGATGATAACTTTAGTGCTCAATCTGTTATGCTTGCTGCAATGACTCTTTAATTTCGTCGTCAGAACTAAGGATTAGATCCTTATACCATGATGTTGAAATTAAAGGATCTTCATAGATCTAACCTTAGATCTTAGAAGTAAAAATTGCAAAAGAAGCTCTTTCGCTCGCGTATGTCAGAGGGTACATCTGTCGAGCATTAGGTGTCGCAGATGATTGCTGACATCGAACAGCTAGGTTAGCTGGGCATTACCTAAGAGGCCGAGACTTCTATAGATTTGATCTTACAGTCTATGCCCGATTGCTGGGGCGGGTTCGTCATGAACTTCAACATGATGAACCAAGAGAAAACTCTTGGAGAGTTAATGGCTATACTCAAGGAGGAAGAGCCAGAGCTTCTAAAAGGTCAAGAAGCGCAAGGCACATCTTACTTCGACATTCCAGAAGGCCAATGCTTGGCCGAAGGCTTCTGGGGGTGTGAAAAAAAAGGGCAAGGCTAAATCGTCACAGTCTTCTGGGAAGACAAAGGACATATCCCAAGATGTCTGCCTAAATTGTAGCAAACGGGGTCACTGGAAGTGTGACTGCCGTATGGACAAGGCAGACATGAAGGAAGTGATGGCGGGACAAGGCTCCGGCTTCATGTATGTTTGTTATAAATATCTCCACTACCAGTTTTAAAATTGGATTTTGATACTGGATATGGAACATACATATGTACTGATGTGCAGGATCTGCTGATTAGCAGGATACTGGCTTTAGATGAGATCGACCTGCGAGTCAGAAACGAAATGAGAGTCGCTGTTTTGGCCGTAGAAACCTAAGTTTTGGAACTGCCCTTAAGGCATTTACTTAAATTAGGAGACTGTTATAATGTACCTAGTTTGACTAAGAACATTATCTCTGTATCTAGATTAACCCGTTGGGGTATACCTTTATGTTCCGAAACACCAGGTGTTTTGTCTATAAAGATGATATTGAGATATACACATTAGATGTGAATAACAGTATTTATATTTCAAATATAAATGAATCTCAAAGATATAACATGACAAACAAAAGGCTTAAACTGAGTAAATTAGATAAGACTTATTTGTGGCATTGTTGTCTGGGACATATTAATAAGACTCGTATATCCACACTTTCGAAGAGTGGATACTAGGACATATTTGATCCTAATTCAAATGATGTCTACGAATCTTATTTATTAGGCAAAGTGCCTAAAACACCTTTTACATCGTAAATGTGCATGAGCCACCGATCTGTTAGCCCTCGTTCATAGTGACGTAAGTGGGCCCATGTCTAGCTAGGCTAGAGGTGGATATGAATACTTCGTAACCTTTACGGATGTGGCATCGTGATATGGTTATGTGAATCTTATGAAACACAAGTCGGAAACTTTTGAGAAATTGAAAGAGTTTTGACACGAAGTAAGAAAACAGACCGATAAAAGTATTAAAACATTACGGTTGGACCATGGTGGATAATACTTAAATAAATGATTTTCAAAATTACTTGAAAGAGTATGGTATTCTTCCACAGTGGACTCCTCCCGGAATACCTCAATTTGACGGTGTGACCGAACGGAGAAACCGAACTTAGTTGGACATGGTAAGTTTAATGATGAGTCACTCTGAGCTACCAATTTCCTTCTAAGGATACGCATTAAACAATGCAATACTTATTTTGAATAAGGTTCCATGAAAATCTGTTAGACAGACTTCATATTAGATATGAACATGAAAGAAACCGGGTTTCTCATTCCTGAAGATTTGGGAATGCTGGGCATACTCTAAACGTTTGGATGATACCAAACTAGAACCCAAATCGGATAAGTGCCTATTTGTAGGTTATCCTAGGGAAACCAAAGTATAGTACTTATACAACTCACAAGAGAACATTCTATTTGTTGCTCTCCATACGGTTTTCCTAAGAGGAATTCCTATATGCAATAGCAAGTGGGAGGAAAGTAAAACTCGATGAAAATCAGAGTAATACTATTCCTGGCACCGATCCCTAATGGAACACCAATACTTCATCAGGGATGAGACTGTACCACAATCTTCGAATACAAAAGAACCGCGTATGTCGGAGAGAGTCAGAAAACAACCTTGGAGGTATGGGTTTCTGATCTCACCTCGTGTAGATATTAATCTTATTGAGGAAGATGGACCGACTACGTATGAGGAAGTGATACAAGGTATCAACTCTTTTTATGGCAAAATGCCATGAAGTCCGAAATGGATTCCATGTATACGAACCATGTTTGGATATTGGTTGATGCACTAGAAGGCGTTAAACCTATTTATTGCAAATGGTATTCAAGGAAGATAGACATGGATGGTAACATACAAAATTACGATGCTAGGCTTGTACAGAAAGGTATCGTCAATGACATAATGTCGATTACGACGAAACTTTTTCACCTGTTGCCCTGATTAAATCCATTCGGATAATGCTTGCTATTGCTGCATATTTCGTTTATGAAATATGACGATTGGACTCCAAAACCACTTTCCTTAACGGAAACCTTTTGGAGGATGTTTGTATGCAACATCCTGACGGTTTTGTCGTGCCGAAACCTGCAAACAAGGCTTGCAAGTTAAATCAATCCATTTATGGATTGAAGCAAACATTGAATTCTTGGAACCAGCATTTTGATGTAATCATAATGGTATATGATTTAATTCAAAACGAAGATGATTCTTGTGTATATAAGAGGGTTAATGAGAGCGCACTGACAATCATTTTCCTAAATATGGATAACGCAATGCTTCTCAGCAATAACATTCCCATGCTATAATTGGTGAAAGCTTGGATTTCATTAAAATTCTCCATGAAAAACCTGGGAGAAGCAGGCTTTATTATAGGAATAAAGATCTATTGGGATAGATCTAGAAAGCTGCTGACACTCTCCCAGAGCTCGTACATTATGAAATGTACGCGACCTGATGTCCCATATGCTTTGAGCATATGTAGAAACAATCAGGCCAATCCAGGTAATGGTCTCTGGATTGAAGTAAAGAACATGATTGAGTATCTTGGATGAACTAAGGATGCTTTCTGTGAATATTGGGAAAGGAGACTTGAGGTGATTGGATTCACCGCTGCAAGTTTCCAAACCAATAAAGACGACT
>SKCR01035035.1:0-17374 GCA_019454045.1 Zanthoxylum bungeanum
GGCGGCCGTCAGACGATGAGAGGTTGACACGTGTCGCGCTGTGATTGGCTGATGATGACATGGCATGTTGACTCGGTTGACTTGCTGATGTGGCTGCTGATGTGGACGATGATGTGGCGACACGTAGATGACACGTGGGTCGGTGGCCGTCCAAGCAATAGGATTTCGACACGTGGCACGGCGCATTTAGCATCTCTGTTGTGATGGTGACACGTGTCACGGCGCACGTTAGCAAAGTCAACTTTTCTCAGATTCTGATTTTGTGGACCCGGCGCATGTTAGCAGATTCGGCGCAACGCTGGGCGTCGCGGCGCGCAGTGTTCCAGCGTCGCGACGCGCAAAAGACGAAAATATCCCTCCCTGTTGACGCATTTTTGTCCGGTTTTGCCTCAATTGCCTCCAGTGGCTTTCCAAACTTTATTTATCTACAAAATAACACAAAACACATCAAAAACATTCACAAAACTCAGAAACTATACAAAATATTAGATTAAATGAGTGGTAAATAGTGATATAAATACCACTCATCAGTATATATCTGGATCGTCGATGAGACCTTTAATTCCTAGCTGTGCTGACGCCTAGCTCATCTGCTAAAAGAACTATATCTAATCTAATTAGATTTATTTTCGATCCAAATGGCTTCTATTGCTGCTTCAGCTGCAGCAATAATCCGCAGTTGTTGTTAATTCGGCAACAATTATCTTGCTCGGAATATTTCCAGCTCACTGTACCAGTGTTCAAACTTTTATAGTACCGCAGTATTTACCGTTTGGAAACTTGCAGCAGTGATCCTAGTCACTTCAAGTTCTCCATCTCCATAGTTTAAGACAACATCTTTAGTTCTCTCAGATACTAACAGATGTTCTTAATCTTCATCCAGTGACTATCACTTGGATTGACCCGATTGTGACTCCATATGCTCGAAGCGTATGAGACACCAATACAAGTACATTTTAAATGTACAATTTCCAGAGAGTGTTAACCAACTCCAAATCTATCCCAGTAGATCTTTATTCCTTGAATAAAGGTTGTTACTCCCCAGAATTCTACGGAAATTTCTATGAAAGAATATCTATGAAAGCCAAGCTTTCATCAATTGCTTTTATGGGAATTCAATGTCAGTGCCCTCCCACTAACCTCCTTATATACACAGAATTATTTTCGTTTTGAGTCAAATCATAAACCATTATGATTATTTCAAAACGTCAGTTCCAAGACCTTATGCTTGTTTCAATCCAAACAGGGATCGAATAACCCGCAAACCTTGTTTGTCGGTTATACAAAATCGTCAGGATGTTGTAAGCATCCTTTAAAAGGTTTCCTTTTCAGGAAAGCGATTTTTGATCGGCACTGACACATTTCATAAATGAAATTTGCAGTTATCAACAAGCATCTTCAAAATGGATTTACCATGGCAACAGGTAAAAGGTTGAATCGTTTATTAACACAATGTTGATAACGATACCTTTCCGTTAAAGCCCAGCTATGTACGTTGGTATGTTGCCTTCCATGTATGTCTTCCTTGAAGACGTTTAATGTACCAATAGGCACAATGCCTTGTGGTACAACAAATAGTATCCAAAATAGTTGTTATACATGGAATCCATTTCGGATTCATGACACTTTGTCATAATAGGGAGTCGATAACCTTGTATCAATACCTCATACGTAATCAGTTGGTGTACCTTAAAAGATTAACATCTTTATGAGGTGAGATCAGAAACCATACCCAGGTTGTTTTCTGACTCTCTTTGATCTACGCGGTTTCTTGTGTATCTGAAGATTCATGGTATAGATTCATCATAGATGAACTATTTTGTGTTCCATTAAGGACTTCGTGCCTTGAACAGATTACTCCGTTTTCATCGAGTATCACTATCCTCCCACTGACCACTGCATATCGGTATTCTCTCAGGAAAAATCGCATGGTGAGCAACAATCACATTGTTCTCATGTGAGATTTACAAGTACTATACTTAAGGTTTCCCTTAGGATAACCTATATAGGCACTGTTCCAATTTGGGTCTTTCAGTTGTATCATCCAAACGTTATGCCTGGCATACCCTAATTACTAGAATGAGAAACCCCGTTTCTATCCTGTTCATTTCCTAATATGTAATCTGTCAACAGATTATTATGGAACCTTATTCTAAATAAGTTCAGCACTGTTAAAACTTATCCGTTGAAGGAAATGTTAGACATTATGTCCCATAGCGTCACTGTTTGTAAATGATATTGTATTATTGTACAAAATTAACTATGTGATAATGAAATTGCCTTTTGCCGTTTTGTAATGTTATTTACTTAGATATATAAATGGCGAAAGTCCATATGATTAGTACCGGATTGAGATGATATGAGACAGTATCAATCCATAAAGGTTTAATCATTAAATATCCCTAGTCGTAGTATTATCGAGATCGAACATCGATAATGCGGAATAGACTAGTATTGCGCTTGTGCACGTTGTGAGGGCACAACGGCATAGTTCTCATATATTTAAGTATTGGATACTTATGCAAGTGCGATAGGAGGTTGTGTTTTACCGATGGTACGGAAAACAGCTTCGCTCTGGATAGACCCCGCGGAATCCCATTGGTAGTATGTCTGTGTGTCTATGGGAGGCCGCATCAGGGTAGGTGTATATGGTCTTAACCTGAGACTTACATCGCTAGTACTTGCGACAATCGGTAAACTTTGGTTTTGGTAGTTGGGGACCTTAACCGGTTCTGTGTACACCTCTTCTGGGTTTATCGAGAAGCGTAGTGTACTGGATGTGATGTCAAGATGGAAGTATCGCTTCAGACATATGGAGGTGATGATCACGCAGGGCATATAACTAGTACTCTATAAAAGGTTGCAACCGTCGGGACAATATGACCAGGTCAGGATTGTCCGATTTAAAGAGACTAGTTGCTTGATGTCCGATATATGTTTCGTACGGGGCAGACACATCTCCAGCCCCAGGCCTAGCATGTGATCATCCGATACTGGATCGATGTACGCAATACTACGGTATACTACGCTTGATATAGATCTTATATTCCTATAAGAATATTTCTGGAGAATTGGGTAGGCATGGCGCTTTGCTAGAAGCCCCCGTGTCTTGTGAATCGGTAAAGACGTAGTACGAGGTACGTACGTGTTCGGATTATCCGACGACCGAATTTACTACTGCCAACATATCCGGAGATCTCTTGGGTCGCTTCCTGAAGATTCACCTATGATATTTGATTCGAACTTAATTAATCTTGGATTAATTACAAGAAGCTTTATCTCGGATAAAGTACCTTGTTTAGAGAGAGAGAACGATTAATTTGGAATTAATCGATAAAATTATTGTATTCGATATAATAATCGAAATTCGATTTCGACGCGAAATTAAAATTAGATTTTAATTCGGGCATACGAGTTAATTTAGAATTAATTCGTTAGCGACGTAAATAATAATTTCGCCAGGCGCAATTATTTATTTAAATTCGGTTTAATTAACGTCGCGACGTAAGCTCGGTATTTCGGAAATATCGAACTCGAACGCGTGAGTGGACGTGGGCCCACTTTCATTGGGAACGTGTGGGCCCACCATGACACATGTCATTATATGCATTATTTTATTGATGATGCATTGCATGGTGATAGTGTATATTACACTCAAATGTTATACATGGAATTTGAGTGTTTGACACTCTAAGCATTTGCATGGCTTGTGTCATAGATTTTATTATTATTTAATAAATATTATGGCATAAATATAAATTGATTTTTGGTATCAAAATCAATTAAGAAAATCCTCTCTTCTCTCCTTTACTTGACCGAAAACTGCATGCAGTTTTGGTCTTCATCTTATTCAATTTGGTTGCCAAAAGCTTGAAGAAAAGGTTGATGTTTGGAACATGCAAGGCTAGCACCTTCAAGGGATCAAAAGAGGTGATAGGGAAACCATCATAGAGCAAGGAATACACAAAGCTTGGAGCTTCCTTCTTCTTCCTCTTCCTCCTCTTGGCCGAATCTTCCAACACTTGGAGCTTCCACCATTTGATCATCTTCTTCATCACATAGCTTTGTAAGTATGATTCCGCCATGCTTCAAATCTTTTATATATATTCAAATTAGTATTTCATATGCTTAATCTTTGTTTGGGACATATTATAGAAACCAACAATGGTATCATTGAGCTAGGTTTAAGCATGAAATACTTTAGGTTAAAATTTGGGTAAAATTGATTGAAGCATGTTCTTGTGAAATTTAATGAATGAGTATGCTTATATGTATGTTAAATGACATTATATGAAATCAATTTTATGAAAAATGCATTGGATGATTTTTCCCCAAAATTTGACCTTGGCCGAATGGTATGTTACATTTGATGTATTGGAATTTTTTGTGTTTAAGATCATTGGATGACTTAGAACGTATACGGGACGTAGATTAGTAATTCAATCGGATTGAAAAACAAATCGACACAAAAAACTTACCTTGGCCGAATCTACAAGGACATGAAATGGAGTTGATTTTTTGATAAAATTAATGTTGGACATTTATTTTGCAAATACATGATTAATAATTAAATGGGTATTTTTTGAAATATTTGGTTTAATGTATTAATCTTGGTATTACACTTTAATTAATTGGACTTTAATGTTTGGAATATTAAAATTAATTAATGGGCTTAATTGGTGAATTGGGCTTTTAATATTGTATTTGGGCATAATGGGCTTGGTTGGACCAAGTAGATTTGGGCCAAAGGATTGGATCCAATTTGGGCCTAAATCACTCCATTAAGTCCAAATATAATATAATGGGCTTTAATAATTTAATTGGGCCTTATGGGCTTAAAATTGGTTTTATGGCTTTTAAGGGTGATTCCTTATTTGGGCTTGGTAATTGGGTTTGACCCACATTGACCAAAGCCCAAGCCTTAATAAATCAATTCAAAGCCCATTTGACTTGAATTAAATTAAACATTGGATGTTAGTTGGGCTTTGAGACCCAATAGAATTAGATTTAGAATCTAAGTCTTTAAAGCACATTAAAAGTGTAAACATTTAATTTGGAATTAAATAATTGAATTAGTATTGAATACGAATTAAATCAGATTTAATTAGTAGTTCGATATAATTCGCGAATTCGTACCTTATGTACTTATTCTCAATCGAGTTGGACTCGCGCAAAATCAAACCGTTGTTTGAACATTGGATGATCACTTAAACACAAGACTAATTAATTGGATTAGATTGGTTGTAGAAGCATGTCTTGTTTGAATATATATGTATGTGATGAATGAATAGTGTATATCGGATGGATATTAGAAGGAAAGGGTAATTTTAGAAATTATTGTAAATTTGGAATTTATATTGGACCTGCGTGTCCAGCCTTATCTCTTTATCTCTTTGTATTCTCTTCTCACCTAATTCCCCAATGTAAATGAGGTTTCTCTTATTGTATTATGTAATTGGGTAGTAGTAGAATAGTGCTAGCGGGGAGAGGAAAGGGAGTGATTTGTTCTAGGAACAAGTTGTTTATATATCCATCCGCATATCACTATTAATTTACTTTACGCGCTTTATGATGTTTTAGAAGCATGCTTAAGGGTGTATGATGATGAGACCTAACAAAGATAAATAAATTGGTTGCCAATTACGCGAAAATCCCTCAATTTATATTAAGCGAATATCCTTCCATTGGATGGTTCTTGTTCAAGATCCGAAGTTGGCATTGGTTTGTTTTTGACCAAAGTCAAGACCTTTGTCAATCAAGGATGTACTTGAATCATGAGAGTTTTGTTGCATATCGGTGTCTTGTCCAAATCGTGATTTTTATTGGCCAAAGTCAAGATCACTTTTTGTCCAATGACATTGATTACGAAACTTTCCTCGTCAATGGGTCCCGCTTAACTGGAATCATTAGGTTTGTTTTTGGCCAAAGCCAAGGCCTAGATGATTCGGAGGATAGGGTTAGGAAAATGTATTGGATACATTGACATTATACACATGTTTCGGACTTGGATGTCCACCTAACCGGATCTAGGAATTGGATGAGATCCAATTGATCATGGAGATCTACCTAAGTTAAATAGCATACAATTTTTATTGGCCAAAGTCAAGGTTGTGTGTTATTTAACGGGATCCTAGCCCACTAGGAAATTCGATTTCCCGAGTCCTCTACAGAGGGTTAGAGACTTGAAGAAAATAGTGGGAGGCTATTATTGAATTTGCAATTTCGTTCAGATAATTAGCCTTACTCGTCTTTCAAAATTATTTCGTCAATATTTTAATAATTAGTTGGACTAATATATTGTTATTTTACTTGTAACAGTTTGACTGTACCCATAACATCGTTGACTTTATAGTTGGACTATAGTTGTCAAGATGACTGGCAAAGGTAATATCCGCGACATAATCATGGGCGATAATGTCTTCAAAGGGACAAACTTTGCCGACTGGGAAATGAACCTCAAGATAGTGCTTGGGGCTGAGAGGGTACTGTATACTATTCAGAGGCCTCTCCCGCCTAAACCCACTGAGCCACTGGAGCTAGAGTTATGGAAGACTCATAGTGACGATTGTGACCAAGCTCAGTCAGTTATGCTAGCTGCAATGACCCAGCATTTCAGACGCCAAACAGGGACTTGGATCCCTATAACATGATGGCAAGATTGCGTGATCTTCACCGCACCAATAAGCGGATGAAGAGGTACGAGCTAGTAAGGAAACTCTTCCGCTCCCGGATGACAGACGGCGCATCAGTTGAGGCCCACGGGACTCAAATGATCGCTGACATAGATGAGTTAGCCAATATGGGCATTGTCTTGGAGGCAGAGCTGACGATTGATATGATATTACAATCGCTGCCCGATACTTGGAAACAAATCATCATCAACTATAAGTTGATGGATACTGACGACACTCTCGGAGAGTTGTTGTCCGTATTGAAGGAGTCCGAAAGGGAACTCCTAAAGGGGAGCAAGCGCGAGGCGCATTTTGCATCGACCTCTCATGCGCCAAAGGGTGGCCCCAAGGCAATTGGAGGTGCGAGGAAGAAGAAGTTCAAGAAAAAGGGCAAAGGCAAGTTGACAGTGGCTTCTAGGAAGCCAAAGGACAAATCTCGCGACATCTGCCTTAACTGCGGCAAGAGGGGTCACTGGAAACGTGACTGCCGAATGAGCAATGGGCAGAGGGAGGATATCAAGGCTAGCAAGGCTATCGCCTCTGGTATGTTTGTTATTGAGATAAATATGAATACTTCTAGTTTTAAAAATTGGATTTTTGATTCTGGTTGTGGTGCTCATATTTGTACTGATGTGCAGGATCTGCATGATAGCAGGGTGCTGGCATCGGGGGAGATGGATCTACGGGTCGGAAACGGAACACCAGTTGCTGTTTTGGCCGTAGGGACTTTTGTTTTAGAACTGCCCTCAGGGCATGTACTTAAACTTTTGAACTGTTATTTTGTACCTAGTTTAACTAGGAATATTATATCTGTATCCTTGTTAACCCAGCAGGGTTACACTTTTGTATTCAGAAACACCGGGTGTTATTTATATAAAATGATGCAGAAATTTGCACAGCTGTTGCAAATAACGGTCTTTATATTTTGAATATAAATGAATCTCCTAAAATGACAAACAAAAGGCTCAAAAGGAGTAATCTAAAAGATGAAGCTTATATGTGGCATTGTCGTCTAGGACACATCAACAAGACTCGCATATCCACACTTTCAAAGAGTGGGTACTTGGACGAATTTGATCCCAATTCATATGACGTCTGCGAATCTTGTCTTTTAGGCAAAATGCCTAAATCACCTTTTAGCGGTAAAGGTGAACGTGCCACAGAACTGTTGGCTCTCGTTCATACTGACGTATGCGGGCCCATGTCTAGCCAGGCTAGAGGTGGATTTCACTACTTCGTAACCTTTACAGATGATGCATCTCGTTACGGTTATGTGTATCTTATGAGACACAAGTCGGAAACTTTTGAGAAATTCAAAGAGTTTCGACACGAAGTGGAGAAACAAACAGGGAAGAGTATTAAGACATTACGGTCAGACCGTGGTGGCGAATACTTAAGTTATGAGTTTCAAGATTACTTGAAAGAATATGGTATTCTTTCACAGTGGACTCCTCCTGGAACACCGCAATTAAACGGTGTGTCCGAACGGAGAAACCGCACCTTGTTGGACATGGTAAGGTCAATGATGAGTCGCACTGAGCTACCAATATCCTTCTGGGGATACGCATTAAACAGTGCTATACTTATTTTGAATAAGGTACCGTCGAAGTCTGTTGAACAGACTCCATATGAGATATGGACAGGAAGGAACCAGGTTTCTCTTTCCTGAAGATTTGGGGATGCTGGGCATATGTTAAACGTTTGGAAGGTACCAAACTTGAACCCAAATCTGATAAATGCCTTTTCGTAGGATATCCTAGGGAAACCAAAGGATATTACTTCTATCACCCACAAGAGAACAAAGTATTTGTTGCTCTACATGCATTTTCCTTGAGAAGGATTTTATAAATGCAGTGGTAAGTGGGAGGAAAGTAGAACTCGATGAAGATCGTAGTGATACTGTTCCTGGCAATGAATCAACGACGGAACAAGAACAGACCGTCCGGGATGAGTCTGTACCACAAACTTCACATACACAAGGACCGCGTAGGTCGGAGAGAGTCAGAACAGTACCTGAGAGGTATGGGTTCCTGATCTCACCTCATGTAGATATTAATCTTATTGAGGATAATGAGCCGGCTACGTATGAGGAAGCGATACGAAATATCGATTCCGCTTTATGGCAAGAAGCCATGAAGTCCGAGATGGATTCCATGTACGCCAACCAAGTTTGGACACTGGTTGATGCACCAGAAGGCGTAAAGCCTATTGGATGCAGATGGATCTTCAAGAAGAAGACCGACATGGATGGCAACGTACAAACGTACAAAGCTAGGCTTGTAGCGAAGGGGTATCGTCAACAATACGGTATTGATTATGACGAACCTTCTCACCCGTTGCCATGATTAAATCCATTCGGATAATGCTTGCAATAGCTGCATATTTCGACTTCGAGATATGGCAGATGGACGTTAAAACCGCTTTCCTTAACGGAAACCTTTTGGAGGATGTTTATATGCAACAGCCTGACGGTTTTATCGTGCCAAGACTTGCAAACAAGGTTTGTAAGTTAAATCGATCCATTTATGGATTGAAGCAAGCATCACGGTCATGGAATCAGCGTTTTGATGAGATCATAAAAGAATATGATTTCGTGCAAAACGCAGATGACCCTTGTGTATACAAGAAGGTTAGTGGGAGAGCACTTACTTTTATTGTCCTTTATGTCGACGACGTATTGCTTATAGGCAATGACATTCCCATGCTAACGTCGGTGAAAGCTTGGCTTTCATTAAAATTCTCCATGAAAGATCTGGGAGAAGCAGCCTTTATTCTTGGAATAAAGATCTACCGGGATAGATCTAGAAAGCTGCTTGGACTCTCCCAGAGTACATACATTGATAAAGTGTTGAAGCGATTCAACATGGAACAATCCAAGAGGGGATTGGTTCCAATGGTACGTGGTACCTCTCTGTCTAAGGACATGTGTCCTAAGACTCAGGAAGAGAGAGACAACATGAGTCGGATACCGTTCGCCTCGGCAGTCGGATCGATCATGTATGCCATGATATGTACACGACCTGATGTCTCATATGCTTTGAGCATGTGCAGTCGCTATCAGGCCGATCCAGGTGAAGGTCACTGGATAGCAGTTAAGAATATCCTTAAGTATCTTAAACGAACTAAGGATGCTTTCTTAATTTATGGAGGTGGAGAACTTGCGGTATCTGGGTATACCGATGCAAGTTTCCAAACCGACAAGGATGACTACAAGTCACAATCCGGGTACATTTTTTGTTTGAATAACGGAGCAGTGAGCTGGAAATCTTCCAAGCAAGATACTGTTGCCGATTCAACAACAGAAGCGGAGTACATCGCTGCATCTGAAGCAGCAAAGGAGGCAGTTTGGATCCGAAAGTTCCTAATCGGATTAGGAGTAGTTCCGTTAGCAGCAGAGCCCGTTCCATTGTATTGTGACAATAACGGGGCTATAGCGCAGGCTAAGGAACCAAGGTCTCATCAACGGTCCAAGCATGTTCTTCGACGTTACCATCTGATTCGGGAGATTATACATCGTGGCGATGTAAAGGTCGAGAAGGTCACATCAGATGATAACATTGCAGATCCGCTGACGAAGGCTGTTCTTCAGCAAGTTTTTGAACGACACATACATAGTTCGGGTATTAGATGCTTGAGTGACTGGCTATAGGCCAAGTGGGAGATTGTTAGACATTATGTCCCATAGCGTCACTGTTTGTAAATGATATTGTATTATTGTACAAAATTAACTATGTGATAATGAAATTGCCTTTTGCCGTTTTGTAATATTATTTACTTTGATATATAAATGGCGAAAGTCCATATGATTAGTACCGGATTGAGATGATATGAGACAGTATCAATCCATAAAGGTTTAATCATTAAATATCCCTAGTCGTAGTATTATCGAGATCGGACATCGATAATGCGGAATAGACTAGTATTGCGCTTGTGCACGTTGTGAGGGCACAACGGCATAGTTCTCATATATTTAAGTATTGGATACTTATGCAAGTGCGATAGGAGGTTGTGTTTTACCGATGGTACGGAAAACAGCTTCGCTCTGGATAGACCCCGCGGAATCCCATTGGTAGTATGTCTGCGTGTCTATGGGAGGCCGCATCAGGGTAGGTGTATATGGTCTTAACCTGAGACTTACATCGCTAGTACTTGCGACAATCGGTAAACTTTGGTTTTGGTGGTTGGGGACCTTAACCGGTTCTGTGTACACCTCTTCTGGGTTTATCGAGAATCGTAGTGTACTGGATGTGATGTCAAGATGGAAGTATCGCTTCAGACATATGGAGGTGATGATCACGCAGGGCACACAAGAACTAGTACTCTATAAAAGGTTGCAACCGTCGGGACAATATGACCAGGTCAGGATTGTCCGATTTAAAGAGACTAGTTGCTTGATGTCCGATATATGTTTCGTACGGGGCAGACACATCTCCAGCCCCAGGCCTAGCATGTGATCATCCGATACTGGATCGATGTACGCAATACTACGGTATACTACGCTTGATATAGATCTTATATTCCTATAAGAATATTTCTGGAGAATTGGGTAGGCATGGCGCTTTGCTAGAAGCCAACCTTGTCTTGTGAATCGGTAAAGACGTAGTACGAGGTACGTACGTGTTCGGATTATCCGACGACCGTATTTACTGCCAACATATCCGGAGATCTCTTGGGTCGCTTCCTGAAGATTCACCTATGATATTTGATTCGAACTTAATTAATCTTGGATTAATTGCGGAGAAACTTTATCTCGGATAAAGTGCCTTGTTTAGAGAGAGAACGATTAATTTGGAATTAATCGATAAAATTATTATATTCGATATAATAATCGAAATTCGATTTCGACGCGAAATTAAAATTAGATTTTAATTCGGGCATACGAGTTAATTTAGAATTAATTCGTTAGCGACGTAAATAATAATTTCGCCAGGCGCAATTATTTATTTAAATTCGGTTTAATTAACGTCGCGACGTAAGCTCGGTATTTCGGAAATATCGAACCCGAACGCGTGAGTGGACGTGGGCCCACTTTCATTGGGAAACGTGTGGGGCCCACATGACACATGTCATTATATGCATTATTTTATTGATAATGCATTGCATGGTGATAGTGTATATTACACTCAAATGTTATGCATGGAATTTGAGTGTTTGACACTCTAAGCATTGCATGGCTTGTGTCATAGATTTATTATTATTTAATAAATTTATGGCATAAATATAAATTGATTTTTGGTATCAAAATCATTAGAAAATCTCTCTTCTCTCCTTTACTTGACCGAAACTGCATGCAGTTTTGGTCTTCATCTTCTTCAAATTTGGTTGCCAAAGCTTGAAGAAAAGTTGATGTTTGGAACATGCAAGGCTAGCACCTTCAAGGGATCAAAAGAGGTGATAGGGAAACCATCATAGAGCAAGGAATACACAAAGCTTGGAGCTTCCTTCTTCTTCCTCCTCTTGGCCGAATCTTCCAACACTTGGAGCTTCCACCATTTGATCATCTTCTTCATCACATAGCTTTGTAAGTATGATTCCGCCATGCTTCAAATCTTTTATATATATATTTAATATGTATCATATGCTTATCTTTGTTTGGACATATTATAGAAACCAACAGGAACTGTAGCTCAGAGCGACTCATGTTATCTATCATTCTGACATGATGCTGTAATCCGTTCGGAACAGACCGTCACTTTGGACGTGTTCCGGGAGGAGTCCTCATTGTAAAGAATACTATACTCTTCCAATATATAAGAACTTATTTGCTTAAGTATTTTCCATACGGTCTTACCTTGACGGTAATAATGTATAGCCGATCTGTTGTCTATTTCGTGTCAAACCTCTAAAAGTTTCCGATTGTGTTTCTTCACAAGAAACAATAACATAACGTATGCCACATCCTTTAGGGTCACGAATAATTCATGTTCACATCTAGCCTAGCTGATATGGGCCCACTTACTTCACCATGAATAGGGCTTAACAATCGGTGGCACTACACTATTACCCAAGTAACAAGTGTTTTTAAAGGTACTTTACCTAACAAACTAGATTCGTAGAAATTTATTTGATATTCAAATCAGTCCTGGTACCCCTTCTTCAAAAGTGTGGATAATACGAGTCTGTATAATTGTGTCCCAGACAACATGCCACAAATAAGTCTCTATTGATCAAATCATTTGAGCTATTATTTGTCATTTTATATGTTTGAGATTTTAATTATATTCAAATATAAATTCTGTTATTTACATCTAACGTATTTATCTCAGATCATATTTATATAATAAACACTTAGTGTTCTATAATATAAAGGTTTTTCCCCGCAACGGATTAAACACAGATAAAAGATAATGTCTCTAGTCAAACTAGTTACATTATAAGTTCCTAATTTAAGTATAACCCAAGGTAGTTCCTAAACTTAGGTATCTACGGTCGAAACAGCGACTTTCGTCCTTCCGATTCGCAGAGAGAATCTCGGGTTGAAGTCATATCCAGCTCATAGCGATTCTGAACATCAATACATATTTTTATGTACCACACTAAGTTATTTAAAATCTAATTTCAATACTAGCTGTGAACATAACTAGACAAATATTTTTAAGTTAGAGTCTCGCCCTTTCTTTAATTCCTTCGTGTCTGCCATATCCAAATGGTAGCCACTTTGGGATATGTCAATTATCTTTTTCAATATTTTAGAACCTTAGGCCAAGCCTTGGGTTTTTAGAATATCGAAACGATGTGCACCTCGTGCTACATGCCCAATTGCAAACTTTGACTTTATCTCCTCTAGAATAGTCAATTAATTCTCCAAGAATTATAAATTGCAATTTTAATACTTCTTAAATCTAAAATTAGATTTAAGACAAGTATATTAAATTAAGCATTAAAGTCATCATCACATAAATCTTCCAAAGATTTTACGCTCTACTTATTTTGCTTAATTTTGGGCTTAAGGTATAATAAGTTATTTTATCAAATAAAGTAACCTATTATTTATTCCCAATTATTTAAAATATTTTAATCCCATATTATATTTTAAATATCCAATTTTTTTAATTTTATTTTGATTACAATAGTCCAACTATTTAATCAACGATTAGTGGTACTATACATATTATAATGATTATAATAGTCCAACTATATAATCAAATATAATCCAAATTAATTAACCTCAATTACATTGATTACTATAATCCAATTATAAAATCAACTGTAACTGAAATTAATTAATTCAAATATATTGATTAATATAATCCAATTATATATAATCAAGTATAATACAGTCCAACTGTTTATTAAAACAACAATTTAAATATTAGTCCAACTAACATTTAATCTAATGACGAAATAATTTAAATGAACGCGTATGGCGAGTAATTGAACGAGTATTGCAAATTCAATTCTTGCCTCCCACTATTTTTCGTCGAGCCTCTAACCCTCTGTCGAGTACTCGGGAAACCGTGTTTCCTAGTGGGATATGATCCCGTTAAATAACACACAATCTTGACTTTGGCCAACAAATTGTATGATAATTAACTAGGTAGATCTCTAAGATCAATTGGATCTCATCCAACTCCTAGATCCAGTAGGTGGACATCCAAGTCCCAAACATATATCTTATATATGCCTATACATCGAATATATACCCTAACCGTTTTCCTCTGAATCAACTAGGCCTTGGCTTTGGCACAACAAACCTAGTGATCCCAGTCAAGCGCGGACCCATTGACATGGAAGCTTCGTAATCAATGTCAATGGACAAGAAGTGGTCTTGACTTTGGCCAACAAACCACAACTTGGACACGACACCGATATGGAACAAAGCCTCGCGATTAAAACACATCTTCGACGACAAGGGCTTGACTTTGGCCAACAACCCCTGCCAATCTCGGATCTTGAGTAAGAATCACTCAATGGAAGGAAAAACACTTGATATTGAGCGAGGGTTTTTTCGCGTGCAAATTTGCTACCAATTTTATTATCTTTGTTAAGGTCTCATCATCATACACCCTTAAACATGCATTCTAAACACATAATAAAGCGCATATGTAAAATAATAATGATATGCGGTGGATATTTTACACATTGATCCTAGATCAAATCTTTCACTTTCTCTCTCCCGCTAGCACAAATATTTCTTCTACCCGTTACACTACACTTCTAAAGAAACCTCATTTACATGGAGGGGAATATGTGAGAAGAGAATACAAAGAAATAGGAGATAAGGCTGGACACGCAGGTCCAATATAAATCAATTTATTAACAATTTCCAAATCGCCCCACCCGACTAATATCCATTTGATATACATTATTCAAACATCACAACCATGTATTCATACAAGCATGTTATCAATCAATCAATTAATTAATCTTGATAATTAGTGATCATCCAATGTTCAAACAAAGATTTGATTTTGTTCGAGTCAAACTCGTATTGCGAACACGTACTCAAAGTACGATTTCTACTAATTAAATTAAATTACATGATTAAATCCAATTTAATACGTATTTAATTCCGATTCATTATTTAATTCCAAATTAATATTACACTTTAAAAATAAACATTTACGACTTAAATTCCAAATTTAATCGTTACGGTCTCAAAGCCCGATTAATATCCAATATTAATTTAACTAAAGTCCAATGGGCTTTTAATTAATTTCATTAGGCGTGGACTTTTGGTCAACTCGGGTCAAACCAGCAACCAAAGTCCGAACCGGGAGTTACCCCATAAGCCCATAAATCAATCTTGGCCCATTAGACCCAATTGAACTTTAAAGGTTCATTAGTTGCATTGGGCTTTATGGTTAAGGTTTTTGGCCCAATTGGATCCAATCCATTTGGCCTAAACCCAACTTGATAAAATCAAGCCCAATAGGCCCAATTACAACATTAGAAGCCCAAATCCAATTTAAGCCTAAATAATAAATTTCATGAATCCAATTCCGCAATTAATTACCTACAGTGCATTACATGATTAATCAACTAAATCAACATTTCCAAAACACTAAATAAGTCCAATTAATCATACTCAATTCATTATTATATGTCCAACACACAAAATGAAAAATCAAACCCATTTACATGCTTCAAAGCTCTCGGCCAAGGAGGGATTTTGTGTCCGATTTGGTTTCAAATCCAATCGAACCTACAATCGACATTAAATCAACATCCTAAATGATTTCATACACATCCAATGTCACAAAATCAAAATACCAAGACATTAGGGCAATAAGTCCATTCGGCCAAGGTGAAAATTTTGGGGTTTTTGTCCAATTCGAAATCCAATCCAATTCGATTCAAATTAACATCAACCTAATAGATTCCAACTCATCAAATGAATCAAAAATCAAAAATTCCAAGAATCCAAAATACATATACATTCGGCCAACTCATGAAATTTTGGGAAAATCATTCCAAATCAATTTTCAACAAATTGGTCCAACCAAAATGAAATTAAACATGTTATAAGCATACTTAAACAATCAATTCATTCAAATCATGCTTAACAAACATTTACCCCCCCCAAAATTAAAGTTTTGGCCAACATTAAGCAAATTGGGGAAAATCAATCCAATTAATTTTTTTATCAAATTGATTACATATAACTCAATTTATTCATATACAAGCATTCTTAAACAAACATTTGTTAAAATCATGCTTAAATCAAAAAGCCCCAAATTTGCTCAAGAACCCTAATTCGTTTTTATTGGCAACCAATAGCTCTGATACATTGTTGAGTTTCAATCAAGTCCCAAGGATCACAACATGCATAAAAACGAGTTGAATACCAAAGGAGTAAGGCGGAATTCATACTCACATTGATGGGTTTTGATGAAATGAAGAACAAGTTGCGTTTTTGATGCACATCAAGCTCGACAGTAGCTTCCTCATGCAGTGGACTGCTCGGTTGGGGACTGGTTTGCCTCCTCCATGTTCGGCCATTGATGAACACCATGGAAGCTTCAAGCTTCAAGCTTCCAAGCTCACAAATTCGTTTCCCTGTCACCATAATATACCCATGTGTGTGCTAGCACTACTCATCTTCAATTTTGCTTCTCAAATTTCGGTCTAACCAAAAGATTTAGAGAAGAAAATCGGCTTGAAGCCGTGAATGAGAGGAAGATGAAAAGAGAGGGAAAAGAGAAGACCGTGAGTGGTGAGTGAGAGAGAGAAAATGATTTTTGGTTTATATATTTATTCATTTTCCAAAAACACAAACAAATATATAAATCATTTTTCATATATTCAAAAGTTAAAAAGCAAAAGTTTATTAATGCTTTTCATCATTTCTATTTCTACTTTTTACTTTAAGTCACATCACATCACTTAATAAGTGACATGTTGTCAAGTCACATCACTCAAAGTGACAATTGATTTGACGCATGATGTGACTAACGATTTGACGCTTGATGTGACTTGCGTGCCGCGCTCGAATTCGAAATGCGAATGCGCTCGCAATCACTCTCGGGCTCGGGTTCGCTAATTCCAAATTAATGAATTTTCCGTCGCGTCGTAATTAAATGATTACGCCTAACGAAATCATTATTCACGTCGCTAACGAATTAATTCTAAATTAATTCGTTCGCCCGAATTAAAATCTAATTTTAATTCCGCGTCAAATCCATTTCTTAATATATCGAATATATTTTTTATCGATTAATTCCAAATTAATCGTTCTCTCTCTTTTAATTAATATTTATCCC